>JACVBY030000644.1:822796-969392 GCA_017589505.3 Metroxylon sagu
CAAGCAAAATGAAGGAAAATACTGATCAGAGAAATTCCTCAACTAGTTTGAAATTAAGGCTTTATTGTTATTGTTGTTGATATATAAGATAGCATGTCTTAGCAAACCAGTTGCAAATTCCTTTACAGACTCACATATAATTAAAGGTAAGTTTAAATAAAATATAGAATTCATCATGGGATAAGTAATTAGCGATTAACAGCAGTAAACATATAGGGGGATGGTATGTGACACTTTAGTCCTTTCTCTCTTTTCAAGCTCAACTCAAGTGGCAAGGTGTTGGAGTCCCATCTACCAGAAATATATAATGTAAACCAAGTTAGAACAAAGAATGAAGACCATAAATGAAATACAAACAGTTGTAAAGGGTACTTAAACTTAGATGTCAGACACTCCTTACTAATCATTTGAGGGAGCAGAAGTATGGGTTTAACTCTTGATTTGATGGAGATTTGAAACATTTTTTTATTTATTAGTGAACTACTTTGGCCCAAAGTTAGTCATAGTGGGAGCTTATTTTCCTTAGTTTTAAATCGTCTTCCTTAGTTTTAAATCATCACCGCACAATACATAAAAGGATACAACCTATATGGTTGGTTACTATATTACCTCACCTAAATGAGATTCAACAATTTAAAAGGAAAAAAGAGATCTGTGATTAATCTCTGGCTAGGGCCAACCATGTGCAGTCATTAAAATCTCCAAGAATTACTTTTTTTTTGTTTAATCACACAAGCATGGATATGCTTAAAATGCTACCGATAACATAGGTATCCTTACCTGCCAACTGGCCCTACAGAATACACGGCAGGCCCTTCTCTTGCTAGCTGGCCTTACTCATTACCTGGCAGGCCCCTGTGTCACCAACTTTACTCTATCATAGAAAATATGTGGATAAGAATTCAGATCCTCCTAGGAAAAGGTGGTTTTTTCAAAAATCAGGGTCATTGCCAATAAATCTTTAAAGTGGTTGCAGAAAAAAAAAAAAAAAAAAAAAAAATCCTCTACTTAGTCACTTCGAATTGATATTTCATCAGATATTGAGTTGAAGATTTTCCATATTGGAGGGAAAAAGATTCCATCTTTTTATCAATATTGAAACTAGAATATTTGGAAGATTTGAGCGGTTTTCACTTAAAGACTGGTGCATCAAACTTTGTAATGGCCATAAATCTGGAATACATAACTGAAATTAGCATCAAATAGTGTCAAAGCAGAAAGATTTCTCACAATGATTGCACGTTTCAAGTTTTTATGAGAAAAACATGATGCCACTTCAACATGACATATAAAGGGGTGCCAACGAGAATGTGCCCACTACACTAATGCCACGGAAAAGGTAGACGAGCATATAAAATGAGAAAACAAGATGAAGGCTGTGCTAAAGAGGGTAGGTAAGTTCAGTGTTATATATGAAACATCTTTGATCTATCCAAAATATAAGGGGACACAAAGTTCCCCAAAAAGGTTGACTATTCAACCTAATCCACATAAGCAATGACCGTGAAATCATACTGTTGATTATGTAAGTGCCATATAGAACCATGCTGTTTTGGTTCTTAATCCCTCTCAGCAACCTTTAAAATTCCAGGTCAGCATATAAATGAAATGGATTATGAAGGACAACAAAGCCTTAATGAGGCTTTTATTAGGAAAGGTACTCTATCAAATTTGTAGTTATGGGACAAGAAGGGTAAGACTTAAGGAAACATGGATGTGGGTTGCGAAAAAAGATATGAAAAAGATTGAAAGAACATTAGAGATGGCCTTAAATAAGAATGCCTAGCAAATCGATCCATAAAAAAAACCCAAACTAGTTGGGATAAAGCTGGATAATTACGGTTATGGAGGACAGTAGAGTTAGATTAGGGTATTGGGGCTTTAATTGTTAGGATTTGCCAATCGATACAAGTTATTTCTGACCACAAGTTGATAATCCAAAGATATCCAATTTTTAGTCATCCATGCATGCTTTAGTTCTCAAACTGGCTGTGGGTCATTAGAACCCTTCACATGGGTTACCGAAGACCATAGAAACATAAAATAGAAAAACATGTGAGAAGGGAGTTAAATGGGGGATGGAATATACGGAAGATAAATGTTGATCTTTCTCTTGATGGATCGTAACATTTGATAACAACAAGCAAAAGAAATGTGCAGTTTAGCATTATAAAGTCATTATATGTGGTGTAAGATACCAGATTAAATCAAAGCTCTGGGTAGAGACCAGAGGTCACAAGGCATGAGATGAACAAATTTCTAAAGCAAAAATTTCTTCACACTTCAACAGAAATTACAAGAGAATCCTGCAAATCTATTTCTGAGAGAATGCTATCCCTAAAGCATCTCACACCTGATGAAAACTAAAAATCTATAACTAAACTCAAATTTCCCTATCAAGCATGTAAATTCATCTGCAATTAAAATTCTACACAAATAATCTTATCATCATCAAAAGCATTGAATAAACAATCAGGCAAAATGTTGATCAGCTAATCAAAAGAAGTTTGGTAAAACATCCCGATTTAGAATCATGATGTATTAGCATTGGTAAATGGCAATTTATACATTTTCTGAGCTCCAATGCCCAGAATGGAGGCAGTGGTAGATTGGAAGAACACTTCAATGCCATAATGTATTAGTAAATTTCTTTCATTAGTTGTTAAGCCCACAATTCAGCTTTGGTCATGATCCCTTTCTACCCAGAAATATTTTTCATCAGTAGATTTTCCTAAAACATTTATTTTTCAACAACAGATGGTCTTAAAACATAAATCAGATGCTCCTCAAGATATATTACTAATGCTCAGTCTCTCAAGTTATGTTGATATTTACCTCCTAGATCATGCAACTTCCATTTCCTGATCATTCTAAAAGGGCAGCCTAGAGCACCAAGTTGCCACCATTGCTAGGACAGAGGGTCAAATGCATGCAGTCTTACTCCTACTTGCAGATAGGTTGTTCTAATGTTTTGAACCTATAACTTGTAGGTCACAATGGAGCAATCTTATTACAACACCAACACCCACACCCTATTTATATATCATTCTATAGTTTGAGTATCATTAAAAAAAAAAATGTAGATGAAAGGATGTTTTGCTAGAGAGTTCATGATGGACAAAAATACTAGACACATGAATAGAGCACAATAAGTCTACCAGCCAACTAGTGAGATGGTGACTTGGAGGCCCTAGAAAAGTGAAAGCTAATACCATAATAGAAAAAAATAGTTTCGAGCTCAAGCTAAATCCAAATTCCAACCACCATTTGCATATGACTAACTAGCAAAACAACAATTATTCAAGTTGTCCCTCGAATATTTTGCTTTCTTGTTCTTTAGCTCAAAAAACACCCATGCTGATTCCCAATACATTGTCTAAAAAAAAAACACAAAGGAAACATTTGGGAGACTCTAAATAACTTTAAAAAATAAAATAAAAGAAACCTAGAGCCTGTCAAAGGGATCTTGCCAGCTCAACAAAGAGAAAGGCTTATGTTCTCTCAAAATTGTTGAAAACTTCATAATTTCCTTACAAACATCGAAGTGAAAACCTTTATCTATGGAAGGAACATTGGTAAGACTTCACTGTGAGTTTGTCCTTGGCAGCACATTGCCAAAAATGTACTCACTCTCAAGAAACACCCAGTCAGCACTTGTGAAAGACGGAGAAGACAATAAGCAGAGAATAAAAATCAAAACTAAGATAAGAATGCAAATTTGGGGATTGCAAACCTAAAGAAAGCAGAAAATGAGTTGATTTTCTACCCTTCTTCTGAAGAGATTTCTGCCTTTCTCAGCATAGCATGTCACTCCCCCAAAGCTTAAGGAATGGCATGAGTTAGATTTTTTGAAACAGCAATGGTGAAAATACAGCAAGCATTTGGACTGGCAAAAAGACATTGTAGATCGTACTGTTACAAATGTTGACTGAAAACTGAAAAACAAATTAGGACAGCCCACTCAGTAAATGCTGCTAACCAGGTTATTGACTTATTAATTGAGAACATCGACCAAGGAGAATGGTGGATTATATGCTCTGAACTGAAAGAGAAACAAGGGACAGACATATACTTTAGATTTCAAGATGTCATTTTTGGGGGGAAGTCAATGATATACTGGTGCATTTTTGTGGCATGCATTGGGCCTTCACAGATTTTTAAGTTCTTGTCACTGGCCAAATCTTTCTCTTGCAATACTTGCATCATATTTTAATAGATAGAGAGAAAGCTGCTATAAACACAATATAGGCAGATACTGGTTCAATGATTCCTAGGCTCAGGTCCAAGGAATACGATAAGTACTTGGTCAATTGGTGTTTCAAGTAAAGGCCCTCGACGGCAATACTACAGTTAATCTAATTGATAAAGAGAAGAGCAATCCCATTTACAATACTTGAAAATTTAGGAACAATGCAGCAAGAAGATATGCAAACAGCAACATTCATATATAAAGACCACATAACAGTTCTGCTAAACATAACTCAGGTAGCTCCAGCATAAATAGACCATCCATATCATGAGAGAAATTATTTACCTTCTCTATGAACTAAAAGGCTGAAAAAACTACAAGAACCTTCAAAGTAATGCCTAAGTTGGCGATAAGTAACATAAAATGGTTGCTTTCTCCTACATAGCCTAATTGATGTTGCACTCATGTGCTACCAGGAGCATCATTGCCCCCTGCTGGCTTGCGATTCAGATAACGTATGACAGCATCTTCAACCCTATTTTAATTCCACAGGTAAAGTCAGTCATTAGTGAGTGTATGAGAAAAACAATTGAAAAAGGATAAAAATGCATTAATTAAAATTCTACCATGGTTGGTTATAGAAGTCAGAACGGCGTTCCCTTTCAACATTACGGCTTGCTTCCCCAGCAACAAGCTTCAAGTCCCTACTCTGAGAAGCAATCAAAGCATTTATAAACTCCACTGGAGACTGACTGAACCCAAGAAAGAATGCCCTCCTCCTGCGGTGCTCATGAATCTTCTTAATAGAAGCACAAATAAATTCATCACAGGCCTCGATTTCCTTGAGCTTCTCTGTGTTGGCAAGGAAGGCCGACATTTCTCTCTGTAGTGGGAAAGGAACATCAACCAGCACATCATAGCAAGCATTGCCCACTGCATTATTCCCTGAAAGCCTAATCCTATGCTCCAAATGAATTGGTTGTGGAGCAAACAAATGCTGTGAGATCTTCTGTGACACCATGGCAAACTTCATCTTGTCTTCTCCAAACACCTTCTTCAAAGGTGGATCACAAGCAAAATAGGATGGATCACTAGGGTTCTGCAACTTCTTTGCCTTGACATACTGCCATATCCCAGCTACAATTCTGGCACGTGTATCAACCTCGATGCCAAGAACCTCCATCAAAGCAGGTGACAACTTAAACTTCTCGGGATTATAATTCATCTCTAGCCTTATACTGGCAGTGAACTCCTTTTCTCCTTTCCGCTTAACCTCGAACCCTTCTTGTGGTGTTGGTGAGCGTGAATTCTCCCAGATGATTGTCGGATTTTCTGGGTAGAGAGTCGGGTCGAGAGCAATGGTGATCCTCTTAAAGAAAGATGAGAACTTGGGGTACAAAGGATTGGGCTTGGGCAGACCGCCGGCAGGGTCGGGATCCACAGCATCATCTAATATCCTACCAATGATCTTCAGCGACCACGAGGGGGGCTCGGCATTCTTTGGCTCAGGAATTGTGCGGGTTTGGTTGGCAAAGGTATTGAAGACATAAATCCTGAGGGTCTTCTGCATGGAAGGAGGGTTTCTTAAGGCTTCTTGGATGTCAATCTTCTTCCTTGCAAGGGCCGCATCGACCCGGGCCTCAAATTCAAGCAACTGGGTGTAAAGGGCGGATTCAGGCAAGAGAGCAGCGACCCGGTCGGGCAGCTGCTTCTCCGGAAGCTTCCGCTTCTTCCTCCTGGCAGCAGGGGTCAACTCGGCTGACTTAAAGCTAGGAGTAGTCACAGAAAGGACAGGTGCCGGGGGGCGAGTCGGCGGCTTCTGAGGGGGCCTTTTAGCGGCCAACATCCCGGGGTTGGAGAAGGAAGGGGAAGAGGCTCCGACGCCGCCGAGCACGGCGTTTCCGAGCTGGACCTGGAACGGCGAGTGGAGCTGGGACTGGGCGGGGCTCTGGCCGAGACCTTGGAAAGGGGAAACGCCCGATGCCTGAGGAAGCGAAGGAGGGCGGAGATGGGAGAGCTGGTTGGCCGCCAGGGAGACCATACCTGGGTTTACCAGAGGCGACGGCCCCCCGATTGCCCTCGATTGGTTGTTGCTGTTCGACGCCATTCGACACAATAAAAACCCTAGAAAATAAAATCCTACCTCGAGATCGCTCCAAATCCCTTCGGCAAAGCGATGCCCTAATCGATCGTAGAAGAGATGGAACACGATTGCACTGGAGATTAAGAAGCCAAGTTCGTGGACGCTTTCGGAGATTGAAGGTGGTTTTCTTTGGAGAAGCGCGGCGAGAGCCGATCTATGGCGAGGATCACGATAGCTCTTCTCTATCGTACCGCCTCCAGGGCGCCTCACCGAGCCCAAACGACGCAGAGCGACCACCGACAATGGAACGGCTTGGTATATATATGGATTGCCGGCAGGGCTCGAGAGATCCCCACCCCCAAATTATAATAATAATTATTTATTTCAACCCTAAATCGATCCCATCCCAATCCAATATAATAAATAAATATTTTTCAAATAATTAAACATAGAAATTTTATTTTAATTTTGTGAATTCAAATCTTTTCCTATGTTACATCCAAGCGCCCTCCCTGATTAAATCCCCTGTTTTTAATTATTATTTTTTCACAAATAAAATCCTGTTAAGAAGGTTTAGGTAGAGCTTGTTCCTCTTCTAAGAGGCCAAGTGATGATGAATTTAAATAGTGAAAAAGTCCCTTATGGTAATTCAGTTAGAAGTAATCTTAGCCAATAAAAAAAAAATGAATAATTATTTTCTTAATATTCTTACCACATCCAAATAATGAAAATTTCTCTATTTTTTTCTCTCTTTTTTCTTAGTTATTTTTATTTCATTTACTTTGTAATCAAATAGGGTATTAAAGCTCAAATCTTATAGCCTAAATTTAGACATAAGGATTTTTAGACTCATAATTTACTTTTTATCTAGCTAACATATGAGCTAAGAAAATACATGAAAATAGAAGAGGTATAAAGAATTTTTTTTAAAAATAAAGAAATTGAGGAGGAAGAGGAGAGTGTTTGTTGATTACTAGCATGCCTATTCAACTAATAAGGATTTAAGCAAGCTTTTACTATAATACTGGTTGTATATGAATGGTGTCGTAAATAAAAAAAATAAATTCAAGGGCTCAAATATGGTAAAAGAAGCTTTTGAACAAGTGAATACGACTTTAAAAGATGAGATTGAAGCTTATTTTTTTAAAAAAATAAAAAAGTACTTTGAATGAACCTTTTTAAGTATATTTGCTTCTCCTTTTAAATACTATATACAACTGAATTTAAGCGGATAACAAAGCCAAATAGGAAAAAGAATAATACAAATGTAACTTATTAGCAACATCTATCTAATCCATTAAAGAAAGTAGTATTGCCTATAAATGTGAGGTTTAGGGGTGGGTATGGACCAAGCCCAGACTTAGACCGAGCTAAGGGTGAAAAGTATAGCTTGACCAACTCAGATCAAATATGGCTAACTCAAGCCTAATTTAGTAGGACTATCTAAGAACCCAGGCCCAATCTAGCTCGAGTTACTTTTTTAATATTATAATTATATAATATATATGTTATGTTATTAAAATGAAAATTAGTGGGATGGTTAGTATGTTTGTCTTTTAAGTTGAAGGTGATTCTCGTCCATCCCCAACCTTTTCTTCAAAAATTTATTTTATATTCAAATAAATGTAACATATATATAATATAAATATTTATATATAAAAATATATATTGGTTCGGTCTAATTTTCTTAAGCTTAGGTTTGTCTCGAAATTTGAATGGGCTGAAAATATATGCCTAGCCCGATCCTATAGGCTAAAAATCACAATCTGCGCATCAAAAAATTTTGGGGCAGCTGCCCATGAGATCTTATATCAATCTCAAACAATACTAAAATGCAATATCTACTTATTTATTATGGTCATTTTCTTTTTCATTATCAATAATTTGATAAGTTTCATAAGCTTTCGCTTCAAATGAATAAGAATCAAGATCTTTCATTATTAGCATTTAAATTACTTCAACTTATTATGAAAAAATAGAGAGAAATTCAAATGGCATCTCTTTTTTTCATTTTTTTTTGCTATATAATTTTAATAGTTAAACTTTTTGTACCCTAGTTTATCTCATATTTCATATTTATATTTTTACTTTTTGAAAGTTTTTTTTTTTTTTCTTTCTTTTTTCTTCTTCTCTTCTTTCATTCTTTCTTCCTCTGCCTCTTCTTCTTTTGAGAGGTAGAATCCAGGTTCTCTTTTATTTTTTTTGGTTCATAATTATTAATAGGATATATTGATATTGGCAAGGAACCCAATGAATATTTTTAATCCATCCAAGATCGGCATCATGATAAACACAAACTAAAATTAAGATTCACTAACAAGATCAAATTACAAGAAAAATGAAAGGAACCATAAAAGAGAACTAACTGGGAGAGATTAACAATTAGAGACTAAAGTAAAGTTAAACGGATCACATGATGGTCTTGCATCTTCTTTTCTAGCTGGAGTTTCAACTTGGCACCTTTAATAATTATAAGACCTCAATAAAGAGATCTCAATCTTTTATCAATATGTGCTCTTAAACCGTGACCTTGTCCTTTTGAGATATCTCTTATCATGTTAGAAAATAGAGAAGAATCTTAAAGAAAAGCTTTATTAATTCTTATAATTGATTTTTGAGTGTACAAGTGTGATATTTTTTTGGAAAGATTTCTCTTAAATCCAATAGATATAATTTTCTCAAATAAATAAATAAAAATTATATAAATAATAGAATATAATTTTCTAGGTCCTTTTTACCTTCTAGCTTATGTAACTTTGTTTTTAGGGGAAAAAATTTCTTTAAAAATTAAAGAAATTAGTAATATATGCTAAAATGTTTACAATGAAATTTAATTTATATAATATCTCTTAAGTATTAGGATGTAGTAGAGTCAACAAATATCGATAACAAAAAAAAAAAGTATTTTCTTATTTTTTTTGCTGATCATATTATAAAAATAATTGATGTCATTTAGAATAATTTGCATATCCCGTTCGATTTCCAAAATAAAAAGCTAGGGTTGCATTGTATTGAGGATTTTCAGAAAGGATTTTATTTGAAGTATGGATTTTAAAATTTCAAAATCAAAATTCTTTGTTTGGCTACTTCTAAAAGGAATTTCTAAAATTCTATGAAATTTACAAATTCTAGTGATGTATTTCGATGAGGTATTTTAATTTGAAATGCTGCATTTCAAAATGTAGTATTTTAAAACAAATTTTTTTTTTCGATAGTTATTCCTAAAAATTAAATTTTGTCTAAAGATAATATTTTTTCAGTAAATATTAAATATTTTAATATTTTTATGCAAATATGGAATATTTATGTAATAAAAATTTAATATTTCTTTTATTAAACATTAATATTTTATTATTAAATAAAAAATATTCACTATTAATATTATTGTACATATTAACAATATTTATGTAATACTTATATATATATACTAAAAATTATTAACTATTTTATGTTATTATTAATACTATATTTAATAAATATTTATGTTTATTGATAATTAATTATAAATTAAACTAAAATACTTATAAATATTAGAAAATATTTATAATAAAATTTATATTTTATTATAAATTTTTTATTAATTAAAAATAAATTTAATAAAAGATCTATAAATATATATTAATAATAAAATATTTATAAATATTTTTTTTATAAAAAATATATATAAAATTTAATCATATAGAGAATATAAATTTAATAGAAAAAATCGATAAAGTTAGGGCATTCCTTAAAAGTGGTATACTGTATCGAACCCCGGATGTAGTGAAAATGACAAGGGTAGTTAGGGCGGTCTTTGAAAGGGATGCATTACATTAGTGCTTGGGTATAACGAAAAATAAGTAAGGATTCTCATATCTTTATGGATGAATATGGATAAAGAAGTTAGTCTAAGAAGATAAAAATAAAAATAAAAATAAAAATAAAAGAAAAGGAAACACGTTTAATAACTTGAAATATAGGGTCATTAATAAGAAAGTTAATAGAACTAATAGATATAATGACTAGAAGAAGAATTAACATGCTTGCTTGCAGGAGACCAAATGGATAGATGAAAAAGCAAAAGAGGTTGATAGTTATAAACTTTAGTATACAAGAAAATATAGAAATAAAAGTGGAGTAGAAATTATTATAAGTAAAAACTTAAAAGATGAAGTTGTAAATATTAATAAGATAGGAAATAGAATAATTTTAATTAAATTATTATTAGTGCTTATAATCCTCAAGTAGGTTTAAATAGTATAACAAAGTAAAGTTTTTTGGAGGATATTAATGGATTAATTCAAGAGATTCAGACTAGAGAAAAAATATCTATTGGAGGAGATTTGAATGGACATGCAGAAAAACATAATATAAGTTTAAAAAAAGTATATAAAGGTTATAGATTTGAAAATAAAAATGATAAAAAAATATTATTTTAGAGTTTGCAATAGCATATGATTTAATATTAACCAATACATATATTAGAAAAAAGAAACTTTCATTTGATAAGTTTTAAAAGTGGACATAATGCTAATTAATTAGATTTTTTCCTTAGTACAATGATAGATTGAGTATTTTGTAAAAATTATTAGGTTATACTGGATGAGCGTTTAACTACACAACATACATTAATAGTTAACGGATGTATACATTCAAAAATGGAAGAGAAAGACTACAAGGTATAAGAATATAAGGATTAGATGGTGGAATTTAAAAGGAAAGAAACTAATAGCTTTTAAAGATAGAGTGATAAAGGAAAATATAGTATAGATGGAGAGATTAATACCATATAGGAAGAGATAACTAATAGTATTGGAAAAAGACCATATGATAAGAAAACTTGGTGGTGGAATGAGAAAGTTCAATTAGCATTAAGGCTGAAAGAGAGTGTTATAGAAAATTACTCAAATATAAGAATGGAGAAGCATATAAAAATCATAGGATGGTTAAAAAAGAAGTTAAAAAGCTGGTACGTAAGACTAGATGTAAGGCAATATAAGAAATTATATCACAAGCAGAAACTAAAGATGGAGAGAAAGATATATATAGAATTATAAAAGCAATAGATATAAAAACTAGAGATATGTTTCAGGTTAAATGTATTAAAGATGATGATCAAAAAGTTTTGGTTAAGAAGAAAAAGATCAAAGAAAAATGAAGAAGCTATTTTAATAAATTATTAAATAAAAATCATATTGATAATTTAGGATGCCCTATTAGCTTCATTGAAGATAAAATTATGGTGTATACCCGTAGAATTAGGACATATAAAGGAAACGAGACTATAAAAAAATAAAAATAGAAAAAGCTGCAAGACTTGATAAGATTCTTATAGAAGTTTGTAAATGTTTAGATGATGTTAAAGTACAATAGGTGATAAATTTATTTAATATGATTTCAGAAACTAAAAAAAAGCCTAATGAATGGAGGAAGAGTATTATAGCACGGAATGTTAGGTAGTTAAAAAAATACATATACATAAAATATAGCAAAAAAAGAAGTACAGGTAGATCGAAATCACATTGGAGGAAATGATAAAAAAAAATTTAGAATTTTTGTGTCTTACAAAAAAAAGATAACTCAAAATAGAGCTGAATGGAGAAAAAGAAATTAGGTAGCCAATCCCAACTAGTTTGGGATTAAAGCTTTATTGTTGTTATTTAATTACATAGATATTTTAATTAAAAAAATTATATTAATAATTAATATTATTAAAATATATTTAATATATATTATTAATAATATTAATTAGTCTAATAAATAGTATTTTATTTATGCAATATTTATTTACTAATAAATAAATAATATTTAAGTGATACATATTTAATAAATAAATTTAATAGATATTTAAATTTATTAAAATATTTAATACATATTAAAATATTGATGAGTATTATTAAAATAAATATTTAATATTATTACATAAATATTCAATATTTACATAAAAATATTAAAATATTTATA
Organism: Metroxylon sagu; assembly: GCA_017589505.3. NCBI lineage: Eukaryota > Viridiplantae > Streptophyta > Magnoliopsida > Arecales > Arecaceae > Metroxylon > Metroxylon sagu. The sequence goes on from JACVBY030000644.1 coordinate 835,012, forward strand.
AATATTATTAAAAATATATATATATATATATATAGAAAATTTTACAGTTCTTTAGATAAAATTTTATTTTCAGAAATAATTATCTAATAAAAATTTATAAAATTTTTGAATCTTTAAATATCATATTTTGAATTGTTGTATTCCAAAATTTCTTGAATTTCTAAATCGTTGTGACGCAGCCTTGGGATTCGTCGCGAACGTTATGGTTTATTTCGTTCGGGCGCTTTGAGCTGTCGAGGGGGCGTCCGCGGCGGCCATTCTTCCCATTACTTCCCCCAAATTCCGTCTCTCCGCTTGCGAATCGGTAGCCACGGTGAGCCAAATCCTTCTCTCATCCTCCTCCGGTGGCTCTTGTCTCCTCTCTCTTCTTCTCTTCATTGTTCCGCGCAGTTTTCTGATGCTTTCCTTCGTCTTTCTGTCGAGCAGGTGAAGTATTCGAGAGAGCCGGGCAATCCCACTGAGTGTAAGGTTCTCCATCCCTCTTTTCCCTAATCTGTTGCGATTTCGATGCTTTCTTTCCTTCCTCTCTTCTGCTGTTAGGAAGCGTGTTCCTTTAGATGAAATAATGTTCTTTTAATTTGCTTACGAATCGTCATTCCTTTTTTCGTGATAGATTTGTTTGTGCCTTGCATGCTGGCGTTTTGGTTCCCGTCTTGCCTAATTTTTATGTTTGATTGTTTGGTTAGAAGATGAGGATTATGTTATTTCTGGCCCCTTTTTCTCGGTTTATTCTTTAGTATACAAAAAAATTTTTATTTTTTTGATGTGGAGAATAGGTGGATATTCGTTGTTTTGATCCTAGTTGTCTTTGTTTTTGCAGCTGCCAAGGCCACGGGCCGAGACTTGAGGGTTCATATTTCAAGGTCTGGCGACATAATTCTTCCTGTTGTATTAGAATTTTGAGATGGCTAATGTTAGTCTTCCTATTCCTATCCACATTCTTTACTGTGAGTTGCTCGGTTGCTTGTTGTTTGAGCAGAATTTGTAATGTCTGATGAAGCACTTGCAGTTTTAGCATTTTGGAACGTTTTTTGTATTGATGAGGAAATTTTATGCTTGGATGTTGATTTTCCACTCAAGTCATGGTTTTATTAAGATATTAATTGCAGCAGCACAATGAAATAGCAAACATTAGAGATGTCAACTTGCACGCATTGAAATGTTTCACTGGATTGCAGTTGCACCATATCATGTGTTTTGTATTTATTTTTCTGTCTGATGTTTTGGCACTGAGCATGCTAGGGGATGCAGTCTGCCTAGATGCTAGGCTGGTGCCCAGAAATTAAGCCTAGGATGGTGTTTATTCTGTTGTTTATATTACACTTTTATCCACTTACTCTCACATTCCTTAAAATATTACCCTTTTCATGCTCTCTTCTTTTACTTTTCTGGTGTCTTCCAGCTGCTGCTGGCACCTAGAGCTGCAGCAGTAAATGATAATATGCTTATGATGAAACAAAGGAGGCAAAGTAGAAAGTGAAGAAAGAAGAGTAAGAAAAAAAGTTGGAGGAGGTTAAGTAAGAGGACTAGGAAAATGGGGAGGAAGGAAAAGATAAAAAGAATGACAAGGGGAAGATAATATTTACCAGTTCTTCGTTTTGCTGGATTTTCCCACTGCTGGCATGTTGCTGACTCCTTATCATGGCAATGCTCTAAGTCTATTAGTCCATATGACAATTACTCCAAGTGTCAGGAGGATTTAATGTCATTTAGCTCTCAATCATCATATGCCATAATGCATGACTTGCCTTCAAAGTGCTCTAATTACCCCATATGTGGCCCAAGCAAGAATTGTTTTTGTGTCTGGTTTAAGAACAAGCTGATTGTCTATTCTCCTACTAGTTTCCTCAAAATCCACGTCAGAATTTTTATCAGAGTACTATTTATCTCAGCTATCAAGTTAAGATTATTGCAGAAGTTAGTAAAGTAGGCTATGAGTTCCTAAGAACCAGAAGACCAGAAAGTGCAAACTTATTATGATTAATAAGTTTAGATGCCCATGTTAGGTTTGGAAGCAAGGTCACCAAATAACTACTCACTTTCTTTCTTTCTTTCTTTCTTTCATCCTTTCATCTAGCTTGTCTTGTTTCTATTACTCTGGATTATCTTCTTTAAATATAAATTATGAAAAGTTAAACAAAGAGGGCTATGATGGCTTGATCATTGCATCTATATTTCCATGTTTAAAATTTGTTTCTCTTTCAGGATAATAAGAAAAGGATGTACTTAAGATACTTTTGATTGTCTATGCTCTGTCTGTGCAGGTGGAGATATTTATAGGTTTACTTGAAGTACACATACTGGATGAGAGAGACTTATAATTTCAGCTTCTTTATGCATTTTCTAGTTCTAATATAGATGGAAAGTTGCATCTTTGTATTTCCAACATCCAAAATATTAAAGATCCAATCTTTCTTACTTGTACATTTAGATTGCAATATTATTATTAAATTAAATGGTGTAGACCATGATCGTTTTCTTTGTAAATTTATTTAAACTATTTTTCATCACTTTAGGATAAGCAGATTTTTTGATTGTCACTAAATTGTATAACCTGGAGGAGAAAAGCAGGGGTTTGTTGTCTTTGTGAACAGGCCTCTCGTAAACTTCAGGGAAATTATTGCCATTGTTATTGGGTGAACCTTTGTAAGCATTTCCTTAATGACAAAAGGTTCAGTAAACAATGGGACATTTAGAAAACTTGTCATCATATCAATGCCTTTCTACCTTTTTGATTATATAAGCCAAGGCCAGCATTTGTTGATCAAAATGGGAATATCTGATTTACAATCTTTAGTTAGACTTTTGGCGAGGGTGTCATCTTCTGTTAGGAGCTTTGATGAGAGTCCTTGCTGACTTGCCAGAATTTCTGAGACTTGATTTGTCTGAGTATAATCATCTTATAGCTGATAACCTTATTGCCTCATGGAGACTCTTGGCCTGTAAACATCTTCATTTATCTTGATAGCCTATCAGATTATTGTTTAATTAGCTTGCAAATGTCAAATGCCTTAGGTTTATGTAGGTACTTACCTGTGCTAGCCATTCCATCTATCCTGTGCAGAATGCTTGTTGGTTTTGATTTGGTCGATCTTGACTTTTAATATTCTATATAATTTTGCAGTTGTATTCTTCTTTCAAGACAGATAATAGTATTTGGACTTCTTTTGAGGGAGTTTTGTCTTTTTCTAGATAATCTTTCAATTCTGTCACTGTAGCAGGTTTAGGAGAATTTATAGATGGCTTATTTGGGAAAAAAGACAAATGATTAAAATCTTCTATTATCATTTTAACTGTCATATTTTTCTACAAGCCTTGTTGATACAATATTGTGTTGTGGAGCTTATTTTTTTTGCATTTTTATTTTCTAAAATCAGTTTATACTTAAGAGGGTTTGGCCAATAATTAGGTTTGATGGCAAAAAAGAATTAGAATTTGGTTTTGCAAGTTACCAGATGAGGGGTTGGTCCATTTGGGATAAGCAGGGATAAGAAATCCAGTTACTCAACCAATAATAGATTATGTGCATCTTTGGGTTGTTCAAATGCCTTTTCTTAATGGAATACCTTTTGCTTGGATTAAGTTGTTTTGTCATTTCCATGAATTCTAATAGATACCATGCCATTTTATGCCCAATGAGAAGTTTATTCTCCTAACTTTAGCTCAGCCCTTTTCACTTACTGCTTTGATTGCAAATGCATGAACGGTTTTACTTTTCCTGAATTATATTTACAAAGTCTTCCTATTTTGGTGGAAGCATTTTGAATTTGAGTCATTAATTTCTCTCTTGGCGATGACCTCACTCTTTGTTTTCTCTTAGTAAATGCTATTATTATGAGCTGTTGCATTGGAAATTCCCTCATGTGCTGTTTGAGCTTTTCCATTTTTCATGGGCTTCAAGTGTTCTTCATGTTTTTGTTACAGAATACCCAGGAAACAGCTCATGCAATTAGAAAGTTGCCTCTCGCAAAGGCAAAAAGGTATCTTGAAGATGTAATAGCTCACAAACAGGCCATTCCCTTTCGAAGGTTTTGTGGTGGAGTTGGCCGTACAGCTCAAGCTAAGGCCCGCCATGCTAACGGTCAGGGGCGCTGGCCCATGAAGTCTGTTAGATTTATATTAGACTTGCTTAAGAATGCTGAGAGCAATGCAGATGTATGTCAATATTTAATCTCCCTCTTCTTATTGGCCTTTATTAATCTTTCTGGCTAATATTTTAATCAATATACTCCTTTTTTTCTGCAGGTCAAAGGTTTGGATGTGGATTCACTATACATTTCGTACATACCATGCCCATGGACGAATCAATTGTAAGTCTAGTTCTTGGGTTAAATCGAAATTTTTTATGCCTTATTTGACAAACCACTTAAGTTCATTCTGGCAGCTTATATGTCATTGCCATGTCATATTGAATTGATGTTGTCTGAAAAAGAGGATCCAGTCCCAAAAGAGGTAATACTTCCAACTGCCTTTACTAAATATATGATAATGCGTATTGTACCCATGGATGTCGATCTATTTTCCTATTGAAATTGAGGCTAGTTGTGTCATGTGCTTTGTTATATTCTTTGAGAAGATGGTCTAGTTCCCGATGGAACCAGCTTGGAAAAGATTGTTTCTAAGTGGCAGATTGCGATAAGCTGTATGGCAAGAAACAATTTTTTTATCAGAAAAATCCATAGGAAGAAATTTGATTGAAATAACTTTCCTCAAGCATTGAGCGCTGGCTTTGGCACAATAATAAGGTTGCTTTATTGTGATGTGGGGTCACAAGTTTAAAATATAGAAATAGTCTTTCTGGACGAGAAGATCAGGCTGCCTAGATATTCTTGCGATTCAAAAAAAAAAGTTTTAAGTAAAATCTTTTGCATTGGTAATTAGTTTGTTGTAAACATATATGCATAAAAAAGAATCTTAAGCTGCTTTGTTTGCCATTGCTATTGACTGCATTTTTATTGGTACTTTCCAAGTTCACTTGACTTTTGTATTTTGGTGGTTAATATATTCTAATTCAAGCATTGTCACTCTGTTAACCTGGTCTTTATTTTCTTGGCTGATGTTTTATTTTTTTGGCTGATGTTGCAGGCAGAGACTCAGCTGGCTCCTAGAAAGCCGGGGAAATAGAGTTAGAGAAGAAATAGTTCAGTTTAGATTTTTTAGCATTTGTTATTTTGTAATGGTGCCGTATATTTCTTTTGGAATTACATGGCACATTTATACCTGTTTACTTGTTTGAGCTTTAGCATTTAACACTTTTGCAGGCCTTGTTTGCTAAGAGCATTGTGTCTGAACCTCATCAACCTTGATCCATAACATTTGGTTAAACTTGGTCAAGGAATTTGGGTCAAGGATTCAGTAGCACCTACATAGAGGACCAGGAATTGGCTGGGGTTAAAAATGACTAAGGTTGCTAACCCCAGCCAATTTCTGGAATACTTCACAAGCAAACCACATGTATATGGTTGTACTAATCTTGCTCATCATGGGCATAGAAAAACAAAGCCCTGCTCCATTCATCTGGATTGGCGCAATTAAAGGTCTGAATTTCCTCTTGTAACAAGGTAGCATCGATTTAGCTTGATCCTTTCAGTCACCTTTCTGGTATCTAGCATCTCTGGATAAAATGAAAGAATAAAATCAAGTACTGAAGTGGGCATGGTTTTGAAAGCTCATACTCGGGAATTAGACTGTGTTATATTATAAACTAACGTGTGGGCATCCAAATTCATGCACTTGTTGACAGGTTTTCGGCCAACCTGACCCAACTTAACAAGGTTTTGATTTAAATCATGAGTTTGAAACCATGCTTCAGAAAAATTCTTTTCTTATCATTTCCTTTTTCTTGTTCTGTTTTTTGTTTTTGTTTTTTTGTTGTTATGACGCAACTATCTCCCTTTTGTGCTGGATGTTTCAAACAGAACAGAAACATGTGCAGATGATCGTATCATATATTGTTGTTATAATTCCTTTTTGAAAGAATTAGTACAGGAGGAAATTTGGTCAAAGGTGAGGAGGGTTGTTCTGCAAGGTGCGCTAGCCAAAACCATGACAAACAAACTTTATCCAGTCCACATGAGGTCAGGTTCATGACTTTGTTGTCAGACCTACCATCATGGCTGAACAATGGAGCTAATGTGCAACTGCTAACTTCGTTACTACCAATCAATATAGCTGAAAACTCTCAAATGATGAGGCCAAGTAGGTAAATTCAGAATGGTCTTTTTAAAGACTTAATTTTTGTCATGATGCTTAAAGGTAAGAGACGCATGATTCCTGCTGGATATCTAGTTTGCCTCATCTGACTAAGAAGTAACATTATCCTATGGTTCCATAGAATGGTCAAGTTTGTGTACCCACAAAAAAAAAAAAAAAAAAGAGCTTAAAGAAATCAATATACAATTGCCACCAATACGGTTGTCTATTTTTGATGTAAGCTATACAAATCTCTCATGCCCACAATGTTGTTATCATTCATCGAACAATTGAAAATCCAGCAATAGTTTTAGGTGTACATCTTGGTAGATGCCCATCAAGGCTGCCTCGAGTACTAAGAAAGGTCCATCTCTATCTCCTTTAGAAGTTAGAAGACAAGCAAACCAAACAATGCATGATAACATTAGCCAGCGCACCAAACAGAACCAGTGGGCTCATTGTAGCATTTTCTTGTTCTTGAAACTTTGAGATAATGCGTTTAATGTAGATTGCCTGGTTGTGCTTTGCTCTTGCACCAATCCAAGTCGCTTAGGGTTTCATAACCAGTATAATCTATATTAACAAAGTCCCCGAGCTCTTCGACTCCTCTTTTTAAGCAATGCATGAAAAATTTTGATTATTGAAGGTTAATTTGAATCGATTATTTAAATATTACTGAAGCATATAATTTTGATGGGCAGAGGCAATTGGGAAAGTCATGTTTTTGATGTTGATGGGCATGTTTGCATGATCATGTAGATTGCAATTTCGGCATGTTGTCGGCCTTGCAACTTAGCCTAAGGCTTGCTATGCTAATGATCAGGATGCTGGCCAGTGCAATCTGTTCAGTTTCAATCAGGCCTTGCTAAAGAATGCTGAGAGCAACGCAGATTTATGTCTCTCTCTATCATTTTTATCATCAACTTCTGCCTTGCTGGCAACCTGTTTTCATCAAAGCACCTGCTTGTGCTGCAGGTCCACAGTTTAGATGTTGATGCACTCTAGATTTCACACATTCATAATAATTAAACCCAGAAGCAGAGGCGTTGAACATGTCATGAGTGTGGACAGAAAAATTGTTAGTCTAGTTCCTTGAGTTAAATCCAAAATTTTATGATGCATTTTTTATTAAGCACTGAGATTCATTCTGGCAGCTTACATCAGTCATGCAAGTATAGTTCTTCAAGATGCTTTTACTGTATCTCTGATCATAGTGTTTATTATATAAAGTAAATCAACATAGCTAATTTTTCATTTTTTTTAATCTGATTCCATTTAGACCTTAAAATTGGTTATTTCAAATACTGCATCTGATTCCTTTCTACCTGGCAAATCATGGTTCAATGTTTCATAAAATTCTATGTAACAACAAAATGTTTCTATTAGAAACCACCACAGGGAAAGTTGTTGTCTAGAATAGCCTTCTTGAAAGTCACCATAAAGGTGATTTTTAACCAATAAATCTAGCCATGAAGTTGTTAAAAAAAAGGTGATTTACAACCAATAAAGCTGCAAGAAATATATGCTGTGATGTGTTTATTTTCTTACTTGTCATGACCAATAACTACATTTATACTACTACTCTTTTCATGCTTATTTGATTGTTGTATTTCAGGTCTAGCATGCATTTATTCAACTATAATGTCTCTAATGATCTAATATTCTGTTTATGTTGCAGGTAGAGAGCCAACAAAGCTCTGTCTTGGCTTTAGTTGACTTGTAAATCTTTTTGAGTGACTGTTTAATTCATAATATTCATATCCTGTTTTAACATTTGGTTAATCACTTGTTCCTTTGGAAAAATACCACAGTATTTTCTCTAGTCGATAACCATATTGCATATTTATAGCATTTTGTTTTTCTGAGATTTCAACTCCATGCTTGGTAGCTCATTCTAAGAAATTAAATATGAAGGTGATTCCACCACCAGGTTTGAACCCTAGACCTCTCCCCAGTAGATAGGGATGACAACAAACAGAAGACTGGCTGGCTTTATGTATTTTTTTTAAGTTTCCTTCTGTATTACTTTCATTTTTTAAGAAGTTCTTAAATTTTAGAATTTAGCAAATTCTTCTGGGTGTCCTTATTTTGAGTTTCAAAATTTTAGATTTGCCAACATTCAAGCATTTTGTATCACCTGAAAATTATCTTCTTGAAATTTGGCTCTTCCTCCTCCCTTCAATCTATCCCGCAAGCCTTTGTCCGCTAGATAATGCCAGAAAGAGCGAGTTAAGATATAAGAAGAACTAGGTCCGGGGTTGCCATTCTCAAAGGTGGTGATGCTTTATTAGATCTGCATCGATTTTTAGCTGCTTGAATGCTAGGATGAACATCGAACCTATTTTGTTCAATGATAGAAAGCAGTGGCCTGAATCTTTATTCCATATAGTTCTGTTTTTATGGAAGGAGAAAAATATGTGTACAATAATAATAACAATAAAGTCTTAATCTTAAATTAGTTAAAATCAGCTATATAAATCTTTTTTCTTTATTCATCTTTATTTTGAGCCATATTTTTTTTTTTGTAAGATATAAAATTTTAGGTTTTTCTTTATCACTTCTTTTATGTGATCTTCAGTCTACCTCTATCTTTTTTTTTTTTTCTTTATATATATATATATATCACGCCACTCTTTCATACAGTTACATCTCTAAATTTACATTACACATGTCCAAATCATTTAATTGCACATATCTAGAAAAAAGTGTGTAAATCTCACATATAATATTCCCTCTTTTTAATCAAACCAGAAAAAACAAAGAAAAAAAATTTTTCCCCCCACCAATGAAGGTTATTTGGTCGGGAGAGAGAGAGAGAGTTGAGATCCTCTGCAGCCTCTCACCGCTCATCCATGGATAAGAGTTTGAGGTGTACACCACACTCTGTAGTGCAATCTCAAAGGATTTCAACTCAAACAAAACAAGAGGAAAAACTTTTTTCTCCTTATCTCAAACAAAATGGGAGGGAAAACTTTTTACTCATTTTCTCACACATGATTGAAGAAGAAAGAAAGAAAGATTATGCATCAGGCCAACACACATTTTTTCCTTTTTTATCAAAAAAAAATAACATGAGGAGGTTATATTTGTTTTTCAGACTTCTTTTTCTCCTCTCAAGATTTTTTTTTTTTTTTTATATATTTTTTCAGAAAAACTTTTCATTGGTCAAACAGTGGTAAGAGCGGGCTAGCCTCATGATCAGAACTGATCTCATCCTGAATGGGCTCGGTCCTGGCCATGGTCAAAACCAGAATAGGTGCAGCGCTGCAGGTGCACGTGGATTGCGTCAGTTTAGTCGGATTTTATAGGTTGGTCGCTCAATCACAGGCTTGGTTTTATTAAGATGAATATGACCTTCTAAGAAGAGTATTTCACCCAGCCATATATATTTTTTTTAAAAAAAAGAGCTCTTACACGAAACGCCATTGTAAATACGGTGGGGCTTGCCTCAAGGTCACACCTCCATCCTTATAAAGTCTTGGATGATGCATCCCCTCTCACCCGGAAAAAAAAAAAAAAAAAAAAAAAAAAAGAAAGAAGAAGAAAAGAAGATGTGTAGGTCGAAAGGCCACAATGCAAGGCTAAATGCCTAATTGTTGAAGCTGCCATCCATCAAAAATGTTGCTAGCAATGAACCAAGCGCCAACTTGGGTGCCATGGTTTCATTGGAAACTTCTGAAATCAAGTTATAATTGTTTGATGTAGAGCTGGAATAAGAGCATTGTGGTGGGTCCATACATTTCAACTCACTTAATCGTCAATGCGAAGGAAAATCAAGACCAAAAATTAGGGGCTTCCATATGATCCAGACCATACAGCTGATGGATAGGTATTTCATCAATCCGATCTGACTGGGCCAAGCTTTGATTTACACAAGCAAAATGTGAATCATGACTGATCTTTTCATCTCATTCTCTTGATACTAGTGTGCTGTTTTCCTTAGGGACGTATAATCTCAACAGCTTGCTGAAAGAATCATGAGTACCATACACTAACATCCTCTCCTCATATTTAACATTGACTAACTGGTTTTTTCTCCATTAATTTACCACAACCAGACATGATAACGGTAAATCCCAGTCTCATTTCAGTATCAAGAAGTAATTATTTAACAAATGAAGCTTCCTACTCTGTCTAACTTCTAGGAAAGTATCAGGATAAGCTGCAGGAACTTGAAGTGCTTTAATCCATGTGAAATTTAGACTCCGTACAAACAACTCTTCACTGATTAAGAATGGCCACCTGATCAATTGTCTGTCCATGGAGAGAAAACTAGGAAGAGAACTATTTATTGTGTAAGTTGACATTCAGAAAAAGGCATTACATGCTGCTACATAATCTTTGGTGCAAATCAGGAAAAAAAAAAAAAAAAAAAAATTAAAGATGCATGCACAGATAAAATGTCTAACATTTCACCATCCCGACAACTTAATAGCCTCGCTTGTCAGCAAGAAGCAGATGCCAAAAACCGTAACCGACTCTATCCTATTCGCATGCCTATCATAGCTACACTGTTTAATCATGAAATCTTAAATCAATTCCCGAGTCAGAGCACATGTAGAAGCAAAACAAAATACTGGTCTTGGATTCTATGTAAGCATCCGTGGAAAGTCCAATCCACCATCACGAAACCAATGCGTACCAAAAGATCAGTACAACTGACTCTGAAAAGATAACAGATGTAAAGCAAAACGAAATAGTAATAGCTGAACCGTTTGCTTTTCTTTTAACTCAATATTTCTTTAAAGAAAACAATTTGATGGAATGCAGTGGTAAAAATGTTCAAAACCACTTGCAACTGGAGCCAGATAAGAGAAGCTATGTTATTAATATAAATGTCAAATTCCGAATGTTAACTAGCTGTGATTTGAAACATTGTCAAATTAGAAATCTGAGCTTCAACTGAAAATTATTAAATAATGTTTATCACAGAAATGGAAAACTTGACCAAAACTTGTAAATTTGCTTTTTTGATCTTGATGCGCTTGGAATTACAAATCACAAAGAAGAGACCTAAAATCAGGCTGCTTTTCCCTTTTTTTAAGGAGATTAGGGGCATTTTATACTCACCCCAATCCTCAAGGACCAATGCCAAGCAGAATCGAAACCCTATCCCCTTGCCCCAACTGGCAAGGGGTGATACCATGCAAGGAATCACTCAGTGATGAACAAAATTTTATGGCTTCAAAAACACCAACATGGCTCGCTAGTGAACAACTGAGAATGCGAATAAGGTCACCAACATGGCTCACTAGTGAACAACTGAGAATGCGAATAAGGTCTTACTGTCAAGGACGGCTCAAGTTCCATTGTTTTATATCAGTTTACTGTAAAAGATATCAAATAAACAAGACCAGCACAGTTTGACCAATAATGCAATCTGAGGTATACAAGACCCTTTGTTTTCTCATCTAAGGACTGGATTCCTACATAAAGATGAAAAATTTTGCAAGAACCATGTCTCATGTAGGCGGCGGTAAATCATCTCCAACCCTAGGATATCAATTATCAAAGAAGAGATGAATCAACAAGTAGCATCATCATGCGAATCTCGTTAAAGTGCTATGACTAGGAGAAACAAACAACAAGGTAAAACTAAACAGCAGCAATAACAACAGAGGATGCCGTCGCTAGTCAAATATTTTACAGTTGATGACTCCTGATCGCAATTCTTAAGAAAAGGATAAGATGAGAAACAAAGGAAAGTGCTTACTTCAATCTTGACATCCTGCAGCTCTATCAGTACGCTTTTATTTCAGAATCCTTCATTGCCATCTCTACAGCAATCTTCCTTGACGGTGAGGCTAAAGAATCAAGCCATCATTATGGAACAATTATAAATGAAGGAACTCCATTGATCACCATGATTTTCAAGAACTCTCCATCGCAGAGCACGTGAATCTGGGTTTGGACTGCAAGTGCAAATCATCATCCCACGGGATGGATGAGCATTGCCAGTGCTACCAATGACAACCAATTCATCCCCCAAAGATTTGAATGCCACTCCCCACCCCCTGTTATGATCAGCCCTCACTGGTGTCTCGCCTAAAATTTTCCATGAATTGCTTCTTTTCAGGTACACTTTGAGCTCGTTTGAAGAAGCCTCAAGAGAGTAGAGCTCATTGTTCGCTACAGCCACAAGAGGTGGAGATTGAGAAAACCAGTTTGGAGCATCTCTCATCATATCAGGAACTAGCTGCCACTCATTTCTCTCCAGGTCTAAAAATTCCCCACAAGTGAGATTATGGCCCCCCTCATTTTGCCCACCTATCACATAAAACTTGCCATCCATGTAAAAACCTGAACAGAGCTTCCTCCGGCGATTCATCGGGGGGAGAAGTTTCCATGACTTACTTTCTGGATCATATTTCTCGGCTGTATCTAGAACCTCTGAACCAGGTCCCACCCCAATCCCTCCTGCAACACAGGCCACAGTACCACAATTTGCAGATGCAAACAAGCACCTGGGGTTGATCATCAGGGGACCCCTGAACCATTGATCCAAAGTCAATTCATACCTCCAGATAACTGGACCACTAATCTCCATTCCTGAGACTAGAAGGTGTGTCCCAACACTAAGTGATTCCTTGTCAGCTGACAAGAAGCATTGGTCACAGGGCAAGACCGGAAGGTCCCGACGAGACCCAGACCATGGATCATAGGACCACCAGTGAGGCTTGCCACTTGCAAACATAAGAACACATGGTTCCTTTATTCCAATTTCTCTCCGAATTTTGAAGAGCTCCCCGCTCCCCACAAGAGCTTGGTAGCGGCGGTTCACAAAGCGTAGCTTCTCGTACTCTGATCTAGGGACCCTCGCCAATATAAGAAGTGCAATCTCATCACTGAGAGATGGCACATAAGAATTATCTATATCCTGTGTTCTTGATGACCCCCCAGAGCCATTGCCTCCATGCCCTTCACTATTCATCAGTACCCTAAGACCAAGCAAGGTTGTTCAACAAACAATCAAATCACATCATTCAATCCAACAAAAGCAAATCAACGAAAATAAGGAAAAAATTTTCATAAAACCAAAATGAACCAGAAATAAATAAATAAATAAATAAATCAAGCCTTTCTTGACCAGCAAGGATCTAGGAACAAACGAAACCCTAACTAGAAACAAGTTCCTCAAAGAAAACATAGATGAAGTTTATAAAAAAACCAAAAAAAAAAAAAAAAAAAATCCAAGCATTGATTTCGCAACGCAACACATAAATATTCAAACTTTTGCATCAGAGTGCCGAGAACCGGTTCCATTCATGCCATTCAATCCATTAACAACTAATAACATTCAAAAGACACAAGAAACAATGAATAAATACAGACCGAAGCTAAAAGCGTCACCTTTTTCGCTTATTTCCGCGGGAAATCGAGGAAACCCTAACCTCCAGCCACTGAGACCCTAGAGCAACAGACCTTCTCCGACGAGCTCTCAGACAGCACCTCCTGATCCATCCAAACCCTGCGATCAGATCGGAACAAGAGAAGACAAGCTCATAAACCAAATTTCAGAGTTCGGAGGAACCGTGGAACGCAAGATGGATCACAGAAACCCTAGCAACGGCAGCGGAGGAAGCGGAGACTGAACGCGCTCTCTCTCCCCCCACTCCTCTCTCTCTCTCTCTCTCTCTCTCTGGGGCCAAATGGGAGGCATTAAGAAAATAGCGGCCGAAATGAATAGGCGAGGACGTCGGCGGTTTGGGAAAAAGTGGCTTCGCGAGCGATGCTGTTGGCGTTTGGGATAGGCTGTGGATACGCGCACACTTGCATTCAAGGCCTCCACTCTCCTGCCCACCCTTTGGCCTACTTATTGCATTGCATCCCCTCTCCACTCTTTTAAAAAACATACATGCCATTTTATATATATATATATATATATATATATATATATATAAATGATGATGATTATAAAATAAATAATCTTATCATAGTTTTTAATTTTCATAATGTTGGAATTTTTTTAAATTTTTTTTTTTAAAGTTTGAACAACACAAGGGATTATTAAGTAGGGTTAAACAATGTTGATTCGATAGAATTTGCAAGAATATTAATTTATATTATAATTATTGGTAATAATTGACTTATTTTCTTTAGATGATGATTTAAAAAATGATGCTTTTGATATGTAGTTAGAAGATGAGATTGGGTAATCTTTTGACTATGACTTTTATCTGATTTATTAAATTTAAATTATGTTATTTTAATGTGTTAATTTAGATCCGTACTCGATTTGATTTGGTACATCATTATCATTAGAACTATTGTAGGATTTTGACATGCACGTGAAAGGTGAGATTTGGACTTTTTTTTGATTATAGATTAGGTTAAGTTTTGGTATGTATATATTGAAAGTCAAGAATTGATACGTATTGAAATAAGTTAATCTTTAAAAATCAAACTTAACCTATTGATTATTTTTTAAATTTCTATTATCTAATAGAATAGCTAAAGAAACTGTTTTTATCCTAGCCATAGATTTTAAAGCATTATAGAAATTGCTAGCACTTATCTGAAAAATGGTAATGATAGATAAAGGTAGATTTAATAATAATAAAAAAAGTTCTCTTAACCAAGGCATGTGTTAAGAAGAATGCCTATATTATTTAAAATGATGTTTTCACAATTGATTTATAAGATCAACTTGCTATAAAGGGATTGAATGATCTAAATTTTTTATGATTTCCTAATATAAATTTAAAATAATTTTATTTTCATCTATAAATAATTTAAAATCTACTATTTATACTTCACTAAAATAAATATTGATTTCTAATTTCTAAATACTAAATACTAATATCTATATGGTAAGATAAAAGGAATGAGTGTGATACAAGGCCTGGTTGATGATTAGGATAGATATATTTTCAAAAAGTGTAATTTTAGAAAGATAATGAATTATTAATATGGTAACATTAACTAGTGATTGACAATCGATAATAAATGAGAGTAGCCATATTGGCCATTAAAAATGATGATAAGTATAAAATAAATAATGTTTTTATTTAGTGTTCTTTCTAAGTTTGTTTAATTATGGTTATGTTGGATTTTTTTATAATTTAAGAATTGTTTAGAATAAAATATTAGCTAAGGTTAAAAGGTGTTGATCTTCACCTTTAGTTGGTTTGCCTTTCATGTAGGACCACCAGGATCATGCTGCAATTGTTGATGATGATTGGTTTATTTTATTGTATGATTGATATAATGCATGGCACTTTTGATGTGTTCATAGAAGGTGATGTTGGGTCATTTTCTAATTATAGCCGGTGGTCAGTTAAATAAAAATTATACATGATTATTATATATGTGCTAAGTGGGGCTCGTACTTGATTTGATTTTGACTTGATGGTGAATCATTATTGAAAGCATCATAGAATTTTGGCATGTATATAAAAGATAAGGTTTGATAATTTTCTCTGTCATGGTTGGTGATAGGCTAGGTTAAGTTCATCTATAATTAGCCTTCATTGCTAACCAAGGTCCATAATTTGACCGGGCTTAGTGTTGAAGAATCGAGGTCTAAACTATTTCAATATATGAGTTGATTAAATTCAAAAAATGTCAAGCTTAACCCCCATTCACTACTTATTTTGGATATATAATGCAGTTCTATTTTCATATTTATTTTTTAATTATGATGATCTTATGGTCATAGTGGTTCGTTGGTTTCTATAATATAAAGGCATCAAAAGTCTACTTGGATTTTTTTTTTTTTTTTGTGTGGTAAAAATTCTACTCTGAATTTATAAATCCTTACAAACATGTAGTGATCCTCATGTTATAGGTTTGTGAGATAAAAATTATTTAACATGATACATAGTTTCATATGGAACCAGTAGCACAGTTATTTCAAATCAATTGAGCTGAAGAATCTTATACCATGTAACCAGTAAACTAGATCTTTATGGAATAAAAAGGAAGTCAGATTGGTCTTTTAGAGTCCTAATCATTGCAATATAGTTGCATAAAATGGCCAAGTTTATGTACAAAGAAGATACTCGCAAAAATCAGCACAAAACAACTACCAATCTAATCCTCTATTTTCAATGCAAACTATAAAAATATCTCGCACTGAAGATGTGGTTATAATCTATCTAGGTATAGATGGAACTTAGATATTGTGCATTATCTGTGTGCCCTCCGATTCTATTCCTATCTTTTTTTTCATCTTTTTTCTCTGTACAATCATTTGCTGCTTACGTAGAGGCTAACATGATGGTAAAAAAGATGAAGACAGATGAACAAAATTGAAGGATACGCATACAATGCACGGCACCTAAACTCCACCCTTTAGATATACACTTTCATAGATGTTCTTTAACATTAATACGTGTCGAAGACTCGTTGGCGAACAAGGCTGCCTAACATCCTAAACAAGGCAGCAATAAAGCGCTCAAATTCATGCCTAGTGGGATATGGTTAGTGGATAACCCCACCATTAGTGGGAGTGATCTCTTTACTTTACACTGGTCTAACAATGACCACCTTTCTTTACTCCAATCAAACCTAGATCTCAACACCCCATTCCTTCTTTTATACTCCTTGTCTGTACAAAAAAGTGGATCATGTTGAATACTTCTAGGCCTTATATATTTTTTTTTGAGCCAAAGTTTTGATACACACTAAAATAAGTTCATGCTCATCTCCTTGAGAAGTTAAAGAAGGTGGCCACATCAGGTATGCCATTAATAAAATGAGCAAGCCCAACAATGAGAACCGAAGGGCTCATTGTAGAATGGGGTTTGGTCTTCCATTTTTGGCAAGTTTAAACAATGGGCTTGAGGTGGTTTACTTGATTGTGATTTGCTCTTCCACCAAGTCTTGTTGCCTTTGATTAGTGGGTTAGGATTTCATAACCAATGTAACGGCTACGTTTGCAAGTTTGTTGGTAGACTTGGACTCTTTGTCCTCTAGTAGTGAGTGCATTGGGAAGAGCTTTTGATTTTTATAAGCAAGCTTAGACTTGGTTAATTGAAAGCTAATGCACCACACAATTTATAATGGAACATGGTGATTTGGAAAGGCTCCTAAGTCGGCATGTTGGGGTTAAAAAAAAAGAATTAAAAAGAGTTATGATTTGATGCTGATGGCAATGTTTAAATAAACATGTGTGCAAGAGAGAACTAGTTGGCTAAAAGATGAAAACCATCATAGGATTTGGCCAACTGAGATAGTCTCTTCGACACAAGGATGAAAAGGTTCTCCTCTTCTATGATATCCTAAATTTAGTTTCACATTGGATGAGAAAGAAATATGTTATGTGCTTATAACTCAAGTCCACTTACTACCTATTAACTTCTATTCAAATTTTTGGGCCATATGGTTTCGATCCGCTAATGAATTAATTGAGTTAGTATGTGGACTTGGGGCGTTACATCTTCACTGATATTTTCTTTTTTTTTATACTATGGCTTAGAGATTAATGACTTAGAAGCCCGGACTACCATCAAACAAGGAGTGGGGATAGAAAATGGGCAGGCTTTAGTAGAAGAGCACGTATTTGCCTCTAAAATGTTATAATTTAATCTATGGATGAGTATATCTTATATGTCTCTTTTGACATTTTTATCATAAATACTTTTTTACTAAGTACTTTAGGATTCTTTCTCTATGTGAGTGCGTGCACACGCACACATACATATCAAAATGTAGCGTTCAATCAGCTGGAGGTATACTCATCCAACTTTGAAAAAAAGGAAATGTAGTATTTTATATGTTAAAAATTGCCATGTAATAATGTATAATAAACTTTTGTCAATAAAGAAACATGACATACTAATAAATAAAGGATGGAATTTAAGTGTTTGTTATTAGAGATTTTTCGTTGAATAAGTGATAATGTACAATCATCACACTTATCATGTGACATGTGTCCATTAGAAATATATGATAATAAATATATGCTACTTAGTAAGTTTAATGATTGTATGCATGCTACTTATTCAATGAAAAATCTAAAAGTAAATACTTAATGAATTATAACTAAGTTTTGTTTATAAACACATTATTATATGCTTACCATTAGATTAGCTTATCCTTTCCCCCTCCAATTACAGTTGTAAGGATGCTAAAAAGTATTTTGTCCAATGTGCCCTCATTGCATCTATCTTCCTTGACATGTTTAGCATTACTAATAGAATGTAAGAAATCGTCATGCTAGGTCAAGCCATCTGCAGTCTCCTAGCTAGAGCTATCTCAACCCATTAATCTTATTAACATATTTTATCAAGTGTTTGCATAAAGTGCCAAAAGAACTCATATTTTTATTCTCATCTCTAGGTGAAGGCCTTGCATCCTTTGTCTGGCCTTATGTTTAATCATTCACATTGAATTAGTTTAGAAAAGTCAATATTTCAACCATTTTAAGCTTTAATCAGCTCTTTTTATCATCAAATACTTGATCTTATGTACTGAAAGCAAATTTCAATATTATTATGGTCACCGAAGGAGTTAGTAAATCATGGGCTATAGCAGCAAACATGAGTAACTGTTTCATGTGTTCACTATCAGCAAAAATATCAAAGTTATTTAACTTTTCTTAAGTTTAAAAATTTATAAAATTATTTATTAAATAAAAAGATAATTCATTAGATAATAAAGTTGTGTATTTTAATTTTTTCTTAAGAATATTTTATATTTTATTAGTACTATTGCTCGCACTGCTACTACTACTTAAGGTCGATCAGTCTTGAAGCAGAGGATTTTTTATCTTTATTATATTTTTATTATATAATATATTTAATTTAATAAATTAATAATTTTATCTTTAATTTTCCTATATCATACATTGTATTATCATAAATTTCTTTTAATATTGTTAATACACCATCTAATTTAAATTTAGGATCCATAATTAAAGTTAAACAATGAAAATATAAAATTTTTTACCAATATTTATTAAATTTTAATTTCATTGGTTTGGTTATATTTTTAAAACCTTTTACAATCCTATAAGCTATAAAGCAAAACTAAGAGAGAGGTGGGATAATAAGTACCAAATAAAATATTAGTAGCATCATAAAAATATTTTAAAATTTATATAATAATATTATAAGTAGCTTAGTGAAAATCTAATAGAGGTTCACTAGGAAAGTGATCATTATAAAAATTAGTAATAATATTTTATATTCAGAACATGATTGTAACATTAAATATATAGAATTCTATTGATATTTTATATCTAATATTTATTATGGGTAATATATAAATTTTTAAAATCTTATTTTCTAGTTTTTGAAGACATTATATATTTAATAGTATCTTTAATTTTGCTTACATATGGTTCAATAACATTTAAACCATTTTATATAACTAGATTTAAGATGTGACATTCATAATTTATATGAAATAAATTTTCATCTAAAATGGGATGCAAGTGTTGTTTGAGTAAATCAACAATAACATTATTATTAGCACCATTATCTAATTATTATGCATATGGTATTCATGCACTATATGCATAATTGAACTAAAGATGTTGATGGTATAGTGCATAAATTCAAAAAACTAATAATTTATTTTTGCATAATCTAGTCGTAATCAACAAAATCTACAGTAACATAAATATAAGATAATTTAAAATTGTTACTCCAAATATCAGAAGTAAGTGCCATCCTACCATCAAAATTTGAAAAACAAGAAATCAAAGTTTGTTTATATTTAAAAAATTATCTAAAAGAATCAAGTTTAGAAGTATGTTGAATTTTTTTTATATGTAGGATTTAAGGTAGTTTTTATATATTTTTTTAAAACATGCATTTTTAGCCAAAAAAAGATATTTTAATACCTGTAATTATTTCAATAATTTTTTCTATTTATCTCCTAAAAATAATAAGATTTTGTTAACTCATCCCTTACACCGAATTTAAGTTAGGTTTGAGTGGAATCAGTAGCATTTTATGCTTCTTCGAATGCTGAGTAAGGTTGCCGATTTCTCTTAAAGTGTTGCAGCTGTAGTCCTTTTTGCAGATGGTACATATAGCTTAGATCATCTTATTGACAATCTCCTCGATAGTGACGTATTTCTAAACATTAGAGATCTTGGGTATAGCCTTGAACCCCATGCTTGAGGTGCATGCACTAGTGACAATACTAGGGTCAAAAATACTAGTTTTAATCAGTGATTATGGTGTGCCAAGATTAACCCTATAATAAGGAAACTTCTTCGTATTGGTTTCGAACTTGAAAATTTTACAGGGCCAACGAGAGCTACAAGCATCGAGCATTGTGAAGACCAAATAGATTAGAAAAGTTTGTAGGAAAACTAGGAAAGCTTGTAAGGTGAGATTATGATAGCTTGTAGAGAGATTATGAGAGCATAGGAGAGCATGTAGAGAGATTATGATGGCTTATGAAAGCTTAAAAGAGCTTAAAGAAGCTTAAGAGAGCTTAGGATTTGATATAGAATGAGGGAGAGGGGTCGGAAGGGTACTTACAGATGTTGGAGAGCCTTCAAATATTTCAAATAACCTTGAAAACTAGTTGTTCATAAGTATTAAAAAGGGTAAATAGGTCTATTTAAGTAACAAACAAGAATATCCTTCAAAAGCATCCATTTTGGCTATTGAAAAGGATAAAAAGGTCATTTCATAAGAAAGTAGACCTGAATATCCTAAAATAGCTCTTCATGGCTATTGGAGGGGTTTTTGAGAAAATGGCATGGTGGGCTAAATCTAGTCCATTGCATGCCATGCCACTTAAGCCTATTACAGACCATCGTGCTGAGTAAGCCCCAGCATTGCTCGATGGTGGTGTGCCATGTTAGTATTAGGCCGGATCGTGCCATGATGATTTGACTTGTTTAACACATTCAACGAAAAAAAAAAAAAAAACTCTATGTACTTTTCCTTTCTCTC
Organism: Metroxylon sagu; assembly: GCA_017589505.3. NCBI lineage: Eukaryota > Viridiplantae > Streptophyta > Magnoliopsida > Arecales > Arecaceae > Metroxylon > Metroxylon sagu. The sequence continues at coordinate 856,062 of JACVBY030000644.1, forward strand.
TTTCTCTCTCTTAAAGGTAAAAGTTAAAATTAACTTTCAATGACTAGCTTATATAAGCTAATTTCAGCATTGAACTAAAGATTAAGAACCATCTCCATAGCATTGAATCCCATCATGATGTTATGATTATTTATTCTTTTAAACTTTCATGTTTGTGATATGTTCTTTTATTTATTTAATTGCATGACTTCGGTTACAGTGATGCAGACGCGAGAAAGAAGTGCCCATCCTTTCACAAACCATGATTTATAAAAAAAAAATAAAATAAAAAAAAATCAAGCAATTAAGCCTTATCATTAAAAATTGCTTCTCTCAAAGTTTTAACGCTAAATTCTATGCAAAAATAAAAAATAAAAAAAAATCTCAAAATAAACACCCCATATCCAACAAGCTATAGCACTAAGACTCCCTTTTTTTTAACGTATTTTGGAAGCATATTACTGACGAAAATTTAGGAATATACTGACGGAAAGAGGAACCCATCAGTATAATTTTTACAATACATTAATTTGATCGTTGGTAGAGCATTTCCCAGGTCCACTTATACTTGGCGGGACTTCAAATTTTAATCCAAAGAAAATAAAATAAAAAAAAAACGGGTGCCTCGCATTCGTTCAAGAGCTTAGAAGGGCCTGCTATCGTCCGTCGCAAAGCCTCCGCCCAGCCTCTCTGCGCGACTTCTAGCGGCTTGTGATTTCGTTTCTCCTCAGGAATCTCGGTCTCTCAGAGATCTCTCAGATGTAGATGCTGTTCCTTTTTTGCTTTCGGATCAAGGTTTTTTTCTTTTCTTTTTTTTTTTTCTTGGTTTTTTAGTTTAATCTTTGGTTTTTCATGAACGCTGGGGAGATGCTGCCAGTGGCGCCGTCGGCGGATCCAGGGCGAGAGCGGAGGTGGTTGGCCCTCCCGACGGACCGGGCCGATCCTGAGTTCTCGTGGAGCTGCAAGAGAAAAGAGAAACAAGTATCAAAGAACTAGGGTTTGAGGAATTGGAAATCTACAGTTTAGAGAGAGATAGAGGGTGTTCGTTCACGAGAAGGGCTCGGGAAGGGGAGGTTTCTTAGGGGAAGGGGGAGAAGATCTAGTACACTCCGGGGATGGACTTGCTATGGAAGTCTTTGAGTGTTATCGTCGTCGATCCACTGAAAGATTTCTTCTTTGACATCTCTGTTTTTTTTGTTGCTTCTTTTATTTTTTCCCTCCTCTTTCTGCTTTCTCTCTGTTTCTTGTTTTCTAGAATATTTTTTTTTGTCCTCTCTTACTTCCTTTCTTCTCGGCTGTGTGCGGAGAGAAAAGAGAGGGAGGGAACTTCTTTAATCTACAAAAGAAGACCTATGATTTTACGTTTCTCAAGGGAAAAGATATGCCCTGATGTTTTTCCTGTTTGAAGATAACTCTACTAGTATGGCAGCTTTAAGTTTTTGAGGAATTGGAAGATGGAGATTCGAATATGTATATATTCATCATGGTATCATTCTTCCAGCTTTCACCCTCTGCACTACTTGGCTTGATTGTAACCTTAAAAGTGGTGATAAAGGTAACCTTATCTTTCTCCTCCTGCTCGGAGTGTGATCTCTCTCTCTTGGTGTTGGAGGCATCAAACTCCAATTAGATAATATGTCTGATCATGGCCTTGGAACCTGATAATAGTTCTTTGTTGTACATGGGCTTGACATTTTTAAGGAACTTTATAGCCATAGTCTTAATGGAACCTGCTACTGAAATATGGGACCTTGACCTCGTTTGTGCATTATAAATCAGAATCTTGCTTGATGTTATTTTATCACGAGATTTGGTTTTTTTAAATAAATATTTTTTTTTCCATTCTCTGAAGATGAGGCAAAATATATAACTTATACATATTTTGCACTTTATGTTTCTTAGATTGATGAAGTCAAACCATTTATGGAATTGGGATGTGTTTCCAAGGAGAAGAAAGGAGGAAGAAAGATATGCCATTAGTTACTTCTGAAAGAAAAAGGAATATTTTCAAGTCAAAATATGATTAATGGCATTCTCTTGCTTCTACATGCGCTTTCCTACTACACATCATCAATGCATAATGATAATACTTCTCCTCCAGTGTTTTTTTTTGAGAATTACTTAATCTAGTGGTCTCTTCGTGTCATTTTTTATTCCATATTGATGGTCATCAACACATCAGTAATGACATTATTTAGTAAGAAAAGGACAGCCATATGGCTTCCTAGATTTTACTCAAACTTTCTTTTGATATACTACTTAAGTGCACAGATATTTGGCATGAACTTAACCTTTATGATGTTATCATCAGCATCAAAACTTTGGAAGTATGATATGCGAGCATGGCATATGGATGTGAATATGTTGAAAATTCAGTTGCATGTCATTCTGTTTTCTTATAACCGATTATTTGTGGGTTTTTTTACCCATTGGAATTATAGTCTCTAACTGATTATGTGGATTTGTACCTGCAGACATCAATTAAGTACAAGAAAGGCAGTCATAGAGGGTCCAATCTGGCATAAATTTTCCTGAATCCCAATATTGTGTTGTATGGATTACTGAATTTGTGAGCATTGTCATAATATGCCTGCATCACTTAGATTATATGTTTTGGCAATAATAATGGTTTTCATCATAGATATCAAAGTCATGACATCAAACTGATGTTTTGAGAGTTGTCATCGAATTCATGGGATCTATACACAATTATGGGTTCGCTGAATGTTACCATTTTCAGTTCTCCCGCATCAGATACGCTGAATGTGGTAATCTTCTACTTTCTCTTAAGTGCTCGGTTCATTCCTAAATCATTTTGGTTCATCCGCTTATTGTCTGGTGTTCTAAAGTCTTGTTGCCCCAACATTATTTCTCTCTCTCTCTCTTTCTAAATTTTTGGAGAACAGTGACCTATGCTCTGGTCAGACAATGATTAACACAATGCACTGTGGCTCTTAACTTTCTTTTTGATGTTAGAGTGCCTTAGAATGTTCTGAACTTCAATGTGTAAATAAATTCTTTTCTTATTCTCTATATGCTCCAGATGCTATAAGTGCTCCAGATAAATCCTCCATAATTGCATGCCCAGTCATTATATTCGAGTTGATCATGTTGATGTAGATCATGATGGATTTGAGATAACTATTTTTTCTCCTCATTTTTTCCTTTTAAATAGCATCTGTGTTGAGATTACATTCCAAAGTCTTGAGCATTTTTAGGAAGAATTTTATTGTTTTGGCGATTCATGTAGTCGCATACTTTAGATTGATTTAACAATAATTAACCACCTGTACATTCCAGCAACAATGGTTAGTTGATCATCCTTCTAACACCAAATTTGTAAATTTGCTTAGTTCTATAGCAATCAATTCTTGAATTGGTTTTTTACTTCTCTTCATTTATTGCTCTAGTCTCTGAGTGCATTACTGATTTATATGCCACATAGATTGGAACAGTTGCTTACTCAAATATATAATATTTAGCACTTATATCAAATTCCATCTTAGCTAAAATATTGATTTGCTGTTAGAGAATGTTTCAACTTGATTTGTTTTGCCAATGGTATTAGAAGCAAACCAACATAAGATCATTGTTCGCAAAGTCAATGGGTTCTCAGTGTATTGTATGTTTCTAAAATACATTGTATACTATTTTATGTTATCCATGTATTATATGACAAGTAAGTACATATTAAGTGTATTGGATGTATTAGTTTTTAAATCCTTTTCTTGTTCTTTAAAATTTTCAAACGTTGTGGGTGCTCCAGATAATCCTCCACAGGTGCATGCTCAATCATCATGTTCGAATCATGATGAAATATGAGGTAATTATTTTTTTTATTTTTTATCTAAATTTATATTAATACAGGATATATTAATCATACTTGGTTAATGTATGCAGGTATAATTTATGAAGTTGAAAGTGAAGGTAATCGAGCTGCTGCCAGGCCTTAAAGTCTGTACGAAAAAAATTGAGAGCAAAGGTGAAGATGTCTTTTAATTTGCTTGTCATTTTTTTGTTTTTTTTTGTGGTTAAAATGTAATGAATTATCATCTTTTTATTTACTAGATTAAACTATTTGGGATATTTTAGATGTTAAAATACTCATTGTAGATTAATGAAAATATTATATATATATATATATTTATTTAATTTTTTAATTGAAGCAGAAATATCATCTTGATCGATCAATCAGGAAAGTTGTATTTTGATATCTCACAGATATTGTTATTTATTAGAAAAAAAACTAAGGTATTGCCATCTTCTCAACCCAAATGCCTCCTTAAAAATTGCACCCATTACCCATAGCTTCACGGTTGACGCGTTCATCTCCTCCTTGAATCCACTAACCTATTAATTAACACCCAAAACATTGAATCACTTGATCTCTCAAAGTCAACACACCAAGAACACGAGCAATTAAAGAAGTAATAAGATGAATAAATTACGTTCAGACTTAACGCTAGCACGAGTTTCTCAGGAGGGGTTGAGATGTTGGAGCTCTCCAGATTGAAGCGTCCCAGAGAGACTCAATTGCCGTGTAGAGGGACGATGGCAATCCTTCACTCTTGCTGCACTCCAACCTCACGCAGAATTTTCCTTGGCCAACTTCAAGAGCTACCAATCTCAACACTTTTCCTCTTTCCTCCGACTAGATTGCTTCTTCCCTGATCAACTCGGGAAACCTTCATGGTGTTCTCCAAGGGAATTCGCGAAAGCTGGTCTAGTTTTGAAGAGGATTCAACTCTGCTAGCTTCTTTGCTTGCCTTTGAAGATTTTGCGCGTACACAACCGCGTCGGCAGTGAACGAGGCCTTGTCCATCCGCACATATAATTCACTTACATCTATTTTAATAGAAGAACTCCCGCTAAGGTGTGATCTTAATGCTGATTAATGAAAGATGTTTTTTTATATACTTTTAGCTGTACGTGGATCGTATCATAAATAATGAAAAATCTAAGGATAGAAGGGCACTAGGTAAAGTCCTGAAGGCATTGAAAGTGGCCTTGAATAAATGAGATTAAAGCCTGGTTTTTAAAATAAATTTAAAAAGCACACATGCTGAACCTTGAATGAAATGCACACATCAATAGAAATATCTAGCTATACTTTATAGTAGGAAATATTAGGTAGTTAGAACAGTATACATGCACACAAGATAAATGACGCTGAAATAAAAATGTTAAGATGGATATTTAATTATATATATATAAAGATAAAATAAGAAATGAAGTCATTTATAAAAAGATGAAGATAATGCCAATAAAGAGCAAATTTAGGAAAGGATGACTTAGGCCTTATTTAGATTGACTGTTGAAATACCTTTAAGTGGCTATTGGCTAACTATTATATGAAATAACTGTTGGCCAACAATTAATCCAAAGAGGGCCTTAGCTGGTGTGGATATATGCAATGTAGTTTTAGAAATATGTTTATGCGAAGGAATGATTTGATATACGTAGAAGAAAAATAAGATAGAAATAGACCTAAAATTATATGGAAGGAAATGATATAAAAAGATTGAAAATCTTTGTACGTCATAGAAAATATAATTGAAAACCAAATTGAATGAAGAAAAGGATTCATATCACCGATTCCAAGTAGTTTAGAATTAAGACTTTATTGTTATTGATTTTTTACCCATCAATAAAGATTCATTTTAAGCTATTCATTTCATTTTTCTGATTGGCATAAGCCAAAAGAATTTACAAGGTTAGAAAAAGAGGGCCTCAAAACGGATACAAACATGAAGAAAGAATAACCTAGTCCTTTTTCAATTAGCCAAAGAACTTGCGAGTCAATAGTTTTGGACCGAGAAGATTCAACATAGATTAGATGGCACACCTTGACCTTGGTTATGTTAGGAACGAAGGATCGCAGCTCATGGAGATTCGCCTTCATTTGACCACGCCGCCTCCTCTTTGTGATCAGAGTCTTGGAATGATCTCTCCTTGCCTTCTCCACCCTCGTCGTCCCCTCGGAGGAATTGCCTTGCTTCTCCTTGTACTCGCAGATGCATTACTATCCACTAATAAGTAGACGTCGGAAGACACATCGACTGCATCGATGTACAACCCATTGCCATCGTACCCAATATTTTCGAAGAACATGAATTAATTCATCGAAGATGTTCTCCTAATAATTTGAGATGGTTGCATCGAAGGCAGTGTTATTCATGAAATGATCGTGAGGGATGGAGTCCATAAGGGATGGAGTCCATAAGGAGTGTTTGTGGTCCTCCATATATCTTGAATGCTATTCCTCAATAGATTTCAGTTTATATGTTTGTATACTATGAATGGAATCACAAGAGAACGAAAGAATTAGTAGGTAGGGTAAATTTTACAATGCTTCTGACGATATGTGAATACTATCATAAATAAAAGGAAGTCTAAAGAGTATAAGAGATAGTATAAAGGACTGGAGGCATTAAATAAGGCTCTTGAACGAATATAATTGAAGTCTAATTTTTAAAAAAAATTATAAAAAAGTATCCTAACTGAACCCTTGTTTTAAGGTGCATATATCTCTTTGTACACGCTCCTTAAAATCATAAAATAATAAGAATTATTTATATAGAGTCAACCTGCAAACTCTCTTGAAAAAAAAAAAAGAGAGTTAGCTACTCAAAATCAATTATGGATTATCCCAATTTAAGATACAAATTATTAGTCAATATTTATATTATGAAAAATCTGGAAAAAGCAAAATTCTTGTGTTTTAATAATCTTTAACTTAATCATCACTTACATATCTTAATATCATGATAATATGTATTATTACCATGATTTATGTATCAAAATCTAGTGAATTTGAATGCTCATATTTTATAATGTCTATATATATATACAGTAGATTTTCAATTTATATATCATGTATTTCACCATACTAGTGCAATTGATATCATTTTTTTTCTTTGCCAAATTGGTACATTGCTTAGAAATCACTAAATATATGAATTTTAATTTGGAGGCATTTTTTATAGTAAATAATGTTCAATAGTTTGGAAATTTAATTTGAATGGCTCATGTTTGATTTTAATTAAAATCATTATTTCCTTTTAGAACGGTTTCAAAATCAGCTATAGACCATTTAAATTGAAGATCCAAACTATCATATATGATTTATATTATAAAATATATTTATAAATTAAAATTTATATATTTTAATAGTGTCTAATCTGTGCATCAATAAAAATGAACGGCATGTTGGCATAATAAAATATATAATATATAGGATATAAGTTGAAAATCCTCTTTTTTAGATCATGATATATGCATCTTAGAGGACTACATGCATCTTAGAGGATCTTCATTGATTTCCATTAGAAAGCATTTGTAATCAAATTTTTGCTGGATTGCTTCACTGATTCTATAATACACACACATCCACACCATGATACAATATCATAGCATCTTCACATGGTTCATAAAAGCAAAATAAGATATCTTAAGGTATTGCAAAGATTCCATACAAAGAAAAGAATGAAAGAATGAAACCTTGCAAAAGTCCTTTGATTAACCTTACAAAAATCCTTTGATTATCCTACTTAATAGAGAAAGCTACCAATTCACCATTCTTATAAATCTCGGACATTGTATGTAGACATTACGTATGCCATGTGTAACTTTGATACCATAACTACTAAATTATTAATCGGCTCCTTGTCTTTATACCATAACTATTAAATTAGCAATCAGCTCCTCATCTTTACTCATCAAAAAAAGAATTCAAACTTATCCATAGAAATGAGAGAAAGATCAATTAAAATTTGCTGTTGCATGTAGTTTTGGCAACTTAAAAACTCTTTTCGCTCCTTTTATTTTTCAAAAAAAAAATGACTTTTTTATTATTTTTCTTTAGCTAACCCAGATATTATACTTCTCTTGTGCACACGTAGACACACGTGTCCATGTTCGCATGAACATGCATGCATACATGCACACTTAGAAGACAAAGACACACTGACACCATGGTTTCATATTAGTTGAGATGTTAGTTTTAACTATCCAAGCTAACATTAACTGATATAATCAAAATTTTGATCACATATATTTTAATCTATTATACCTTAAAGAAAATTTTAATTATTTCATATTCATGATAATTTTGACATTTTGGTTGTTGATTATTAGATGAGGTTAACAAGATTCGCAGCCCCCACCTCTTTTATTTTGATCACTTCAATGGTGCCATGCTGGAGAAAGAGTCAGGCCTGGAATCTTAGGGAGAACCCAACATATCTTTGTTCTTTTATTCATTAGATGCGGATTCTACGGGAGTTCACACCTATGGGTGCCAAACAAAGGCCATGGAACTCAAATTTAGTGCAGCCCTCCAACCAAGATAAAAACAAAAGACTTTTTGATGTGTTGGTGGGGTGTTCATTTCTTGTTTAGTTAAACATCTTCTGGCTTTTTCCGGAACGTATGCTGTGTGGTGTCTTGTCATTAAAGCCAGCTAAATGAGCCAAAGAAATTTATGCCCTAGCTTCCATGGGTGACAGATGTCCAAGATGACATAACAGTTGGTGGCCAGTTGGTCTTTATCAGTATGAACACAAAGGCTCACCATTTGAAGGAATAATGTGGAGCTTTGTCACACATAACTTGCTTTCATAGTCATAAAGCATTTAGTTTTTTTTTTTGGTCACATAAGACATTTAATTTATTCCCCTACTTTAGAAGTGCTACTTTAGTCAAACTTTCATTTGATCTAGTTGGTTGAACTAGAACTCTTACAGATAAGTTTGCTAGAATTTAAGGATTATCTAGGATAATTGAGAATTAGGAGAAAGCAACTTATCTTTAGGAAAAGATTGAAATCAATCATTTGATGAGAAAACAAGATGATAAATTTACGTTAAAACGATATGACCACAAGCATAAAGATCTAAATCACAATGTTCTATCTCAATTAGAGCTAATGCCACCTAATTTAGCTCAAAGGCTCGAACACCATTCATATCCTTAAATCAATGATGCTTCTTCTGCAGTTTTTTTTTTTTTGGTTCTATCATTTTGCTTCATATGAAACAATCAAAATATCGAGCTTCCCCTAATAAAATTCTTCATTTGTGAAATTTTCTTTAAGTTCTCATTTTCTGTCGGGCCTTCTTTCCGACGGCATGATTTCTTATAAAAATTGGGTAGAGATCTACTAGTCTTTATGCTAAGTACCATAAAGCTCTAGCGATCCCTATCCAATTGCCATAAGTTACATGCACAAAATTACAGAACCTGCTAAAAACTTTGACCTGCTTAATTCATTCAAACTATTCATAAGATTACATCATAATTTATTTCATCCTGCTCAGATAACATAAGATTTTTACATCTATTCATCACATAATTCTAGGCAATATAACTTTCATCACTATACTGCTATAAAAAACCATATACACAAATTCATTCCACAATGACAATCATTTCTCATAACCACCCAAGTCCAAGATATATCATAGGGTTACAGTTATATACATCCACCACATCCATTTCAAATACATATACAGTCCAAGTAACATAAGTCCATGACATCAATCAATTTATACATATCTAGCAGCCCATATCAAAATCAGGCATCCAAGAGCCAACCTGCTAACTCTGATATATAATCCAAAAATTTCAACAATAGAGGGGTGAGACCTAAGTCCTAGTGACTGGATAGCCATCTAACAATGGAAAAAAACTGAGAACCACATTTTAAAAACCAATAAGCATACTGATATAATATATCACACTTGATACAAAAATCTTTTCAATGAGATAAAAAAACTCATAAGTTAACTTATGCTTCCAATAATGCAACTTAAATAAGAAATGCCACTTTTATAAAACTTCATGATGATGGGCTGGGTGTGCTACCACTAAGGTACATCCCTACAGTCACTCTCCTACAGGTGTACTCTCAGTGGATGAGTATACTGAGCGCCGAGAATCCCCGCACCACATGGCACCCCTCACATGTGCGGTTCACCCCAGATGTGAGCTTGTCCCTTTTCCTTGGGCCTCCTGCTTGCCCTCTCCATGGGCCTATATCTCTGAGCCCCTTCGGGCTATATAGTAATCTAGCTCTTAACCAAGCTGTGATTCTTGCCCTACTAGGCTGCTTACAATCTGCTCCACTAGGCTGATCTAGCTTGTACTCTCCCTGGCCTCGGAATCATAGTACGATTGAGTCGCAAGAAGGTGCCGGCTATAATAATGTGTGCAATGCTCATACTATGGCATAATCTACAGGGTGATCAGCCCTATAGATGGCCCCATGCTCTTTATGCTTATGCTGTAAAAATACTCCAATATAAGTTTATAATCCAACATACAACCAGCTATACTTTCTTTGAAACATTGATATTTATGCATGCCTATGCATCTCTTTGAAATATAAATCTGAAAAGTAAATTCCATGCTTTATTGAAACCTGTGTTTTTATCCAAACAATACTTTTTCATAAAGCTCTATACTTTGCTTTGAAATATGCTCTAGCCCATGTTTTCTTTTCTTTTCTTAAATTCATGCTTTGCTAAAACTCATGCTTTTTCTGAAACTTATGTTTTGCTGAAACTCACTTTGCTTTGAAACATGCTTTAGCCCATGTTTCCTTTTCTTTTCTTAAATTCATGCTTTGTTAAAATTTATGCTTTTTCTGAAACTTATGCTTTGCTGAAACTCACTTTGCTTTGAAACATGCTCTAGCCCATGTTTCCTTTTCTTTTCATAAACTCATGCTTTGCTTTAAAATATGCTTTAAACCCATGCTTTACTTTAAAACATGCTTTAAACTCATGCTTTGCTCTTAAAATATGCTTTAAACCCATGCTTTGCTTTAGAACATGCTTTAAACTCATGCTTTGCTCTTAAACTCATGCTTTGCTTTTAAACTCATGCTTTGCTTTAGAACATGCTTTAAACTCATGCTTTGCTCTTAAACTCATGCTTTGCTTTAGAATATGCTTTAAACTCATCCTTTGCTCTTAAAACATGCTTTAAACCCATGCTTTGCTTTAGAACATATTTTAAACTCATGCTTTGCTCTTAAACTCATGCTTTGCTTTTAAACTCATGCTTTGCTTTAGAACATACTTTAAACTCATGCTTTAAACTCATACTTTGCTCTTAAAACATACTTTAAACCTATGCTTTGCTTTAGAACATACTTTAAACTCATGCTTTGCTTTAGAACATGCTTTGAGAATAAGATACATTATAACTGGGTTCTCATTTCCTATATTTAACTACTTGAAATACTATACTTAGCATAACATACTCTGATTTATAGCAAAATATTACTATGCTATCATAAAACATTTCTCAAAGCTAGATGAGAAACCCACTCACCTTAGCTGCTAGCACACTGTTATAACTGCTATTTCCCTTGTTCTGGCTCTCTTGAACCAATCTCTTAGCCTAAGTCATCATACATGCATTATTAGGGTAACAAGCATCAAGAGTTTCATGAAACTATGCATACATGATCTATGCCTTAGCATCTTAGCATAATATTCCTCAATCCCTAACATACTCAAAGATTTACAATATATTCATGCTATCACCTCATTTACCTCTAAATCATGAGATTTAAACATTAATCTCTAGCTTACGGAAGTTTGGACTCACCTTAGCAAAGATAGCTAAACTACCAAGCTTTTTTTCTTTCCTTTCCTTTCTCCTCTTCTCTTCTTTCTCTCTTCTTCTTTTCTTTTTCTTCTTCTCTTCTTCTTCTCCATGGCTGGCAAAACCCTCTCCTTTCTTTCTCTTTCTTTTCTTTCCCTTTTCTTTCTCTTTTTCTCTCTTTTTTTTTTTTTTCTCTCCTTTCATATGGCGCTTAAGGACTAAAGAGGGATAGGTGAACTTAAATACTCTTAAAAATTTCTATTTTACCCCTCTTTACTCTTAAGTCACGCTTTTTAAAGCCTACATGGCTCCCTTCTCCATCAAGTATTTTTTCGTCTTCAATTTTCTTTTCTATTTTGCCCTTAATCAAATCCTCAAATGACTTTTTATTATATTCCACTTTTTCCTCTGATTAAATTTTCATTAATGCCCTTGGCCAAATTTCCATTATCAGATAAATAACAGAGGTTACCCACCTATTAGTCAGCATGGATGCTAGCTAATGAGAGTGAAATTATCCTCAAACCACTTCCAAAGAAGATTTTTGTCCACATGAAACCTCAGTTAAGCGTGCTTGGGTGAGAGCGATGGGTGATCCATTGGGAAGTCTTTGATTAAGAGTGAAATTGGTCTCAAACCAAAACCAACTCCATAGACAAAATTCTCACAGTAGTCGACTAAATAGTCGGCTACTGTGGCCAAAATCTCTTCCAAACCACTTTTATAGAGTGTTTTTCCAAAGTAGTCGATTGAGTAGTCGATTTCTTTGGTCAAAAAATCACTTCCAGGCAATTTACAGCACGTTTTTCCACAGTAGTTGACTGAATCAACAAAAACTTTTCTAGGGCCTTTAACAGTGAGCTTTAGGGTGTTAACCAACTCTAGAGTCAGCTAACCTCAAATTCCCTTCCTTTTCTCTCTTTTTTTTTTTTTTTTTTTCAAAAGCTATTTTCTCTCATAAAAATCTTTTCCAAAAGTCCTTTTTATGCATTTCAACCTTCAAAATTTTCATTCCAACTTCTTCCAGGGATCAAAAACAACTAGTAGACATTGAAATCATTACAAAAACTTCAATTATAAGCCCAAATAATTGATTTTATCAGCTTTTTGAAAAGATCCTGGAAAAAAACTCAAAATAACTTCAAATTTCAGCTTTCACATCTTTTCAAGATTCTACTCAAATAATTAATATCAGAAGACTAAAATAACAATAAAAACATGCTTAAAATGAAATTACAAGTCTTCCAAGTTCAGGATATTACAATCTTGCCCCCTTTATGAAATTTCGTTCCTGAAATTTAGCTACTTTCAACTTGGAACAAATGAAGGTACTTCAATTTCATCTGATCCTCTCTCTCCCATGTAGCTTCTTCTCTCTGATGATTCTGCCACTGCACTTTAACTAAAGGAATTCTTTTACTACGGAGCTGTTTAACCTCTCTGCTCAAAATTTGCACTGGCTCTATTACATAAGATAAATCTTTTTGTAACTCTATTGGCTCTGATTGAAGCACATGAGAGGAATCTAGCACATACTTCCTAAGCATTGATACATGAAACATATTATGGATCTGAGAGAGTTGTGGTGGCAAGGCCAATCTATATGCAAGTATCCCCACCTTCTGAATAATCTCATAAGGTCCAATGTATCGGGGACTTAGTTTTCCTTTCTTCCCAAATCTCATGATACCCTTTCAAGGAGACACCTTCAAAAATACTTTATCTCCTACTTCAAATTCACATCTCTATGCTTCTTATCTGCATAGCTCTTCTATCTATCTTGGGCTGTCTTTAATTTAGCTCTAATAATTCTAACATGATCTGCTGTGAGCTGCACCAACTCTGGGCCTAGCAGCCTCCTTTCTCCTTCTTCATCCCAGCACACTAGAGTTCTATACTTTCTTCCATATAAAGCTTCATAAGGTGCCATATCAATGCTAGAATGATAACTGTTATTATATGCAAACTCAATCAATGGCAAGTGCACATTCCAGCTACTGAAAAATTCAATAACACATGCTCTCAACATATCCTCTAGTGTCTGGATAGTTCTCTCAGATTGCCCATCAGTTTGAGGATGAAATGCTATACTAAATCTCAACTTAGTGCCTAAAGCTTTCTGCAACTCTGCCCAAAAATGAGATATGAACCTTGGATCTCTATCTGATACAATGGATACTGGTACCCCATGTCTACTCATAATTTTATTCACATATAATTTTGCTAATCTATCCAAGGTAAATGAAATCTGGATAGGCAAAAAGTGGGCAGACTTTGTTAATCTATCTACTATCACCCAAATAGAATCATTACCTCTTTTTGTCTTTGGGAGACCCACAACAAAATCCATAGTAATGTGCTCCCACTTCCATTCTGGCACAAATAATGACTGCATTTTACCAGCTGGGCTTTGATGTTCTGCTTTAATCTGCTGACATACTAAACATTTAGAGACAAATTCAGCTATCTTCCTTTTCATCCCATGCCACCAATAATTTTGCTTAATAGTTCTATACATCTTAGTGCTTCCTGGGTGCATTGCATAGGCTGAACTATGGGCTTCCTTCAAAATTTGCTCTTTTAATGATTCTACTGTTGGCACACTTACTCTACTCTTAAATAATAATATACCATCACTTCTAATTGAAAATTCTGATTGGGACCCACTCAGAACTAATTCTTTAGCTTTTTGCAATTGTAGATCCTGCACTTGAGCCTCTCTTATTTCCTCAAGCAATATTGGTCTGACTTTGAAATTTGCTTGTAAGGCTCCTGAACTATCTGCTGCCAGCTCTGCATCTAACTCTCTCAATTCTAACATTAGAGGTAACTGTACTACTCTAATGGAAGCTAAGGTTGCTGTAGACTTCCGACTCAATGCATCAGCCACTACATTGGCTTTCCCTGAGTGATACTCTATAATACAGTCATAATCTTTTATCAACTCTATCCATCTCCTTTGCCTGAGATTCAATTCTTTTTATGTTAGGATATACTTTAGGCTTTTGTGATCTGTAAATATCTGGCATTTCATCCTATACAAATAGTGTCTCCAGACTTTTAATAAATACCACTGCTGCTAATTCTAAATTATGGGTAGGGTAATTCTTTTCATGAGACCTTAACTGTCTAGAGATGTAGGCAATCACTTTCCCATTTTGCATCAATACACACCCTAAACCTTTGAAAGATGCATCACTGTATATCACAAAATCACTGTTACTATCTGAAAGTGTAAGCACTGGAGCTAAAGTCAATCTTCTCTTTAATTCATCCATACTTTCCTGACATTCACTAGACCATTCAAATTTGGTATTCTTTCTTAATAGCTTGGTCATGGGAGAAGCTATAATAGAGAAGTTTTCTATAAATCTTCTATAGTATCCTGCCAAGCCTAAGAAACTTCTCACCTCTGTCTGATTTGTAGGTGCTTCCCAATTTACTATTGCCTCTATTTTCTGAGGGTCTACCATAATACCCTTAGCTGATATCACATGTCCCAAGAATTTAACTTCATCTAACCAAAACTCACTTTTACTCAACTTGGCATACAACTGCTTCTCCCTTAAGGTTTGCAACACTATCCTCAAATGCTGTTCATGCTCCTCTTTGCTTCTAGAATAGATCAGAATATCATCAATGAACACTCACAAATTTATCTAAAAATTTCTAGAATACTTGGTTCATCAATCCCATAAAAGCAGCTGGGGCATTGGTCAAGCCAAAAGGCATCACCAAGAACTCATAATGACCATATCTGGTCCTGAAAGCAGTCTTTGATATGTCCTCCTTCTTTATTTTCAACTGGTGATACCCAGATCTAAGGTCAATCTTTGAAAACACTGCTGCCCCCTGAAGCTGATCAAACAAATCATCTATCTTTGGCAATGGATAATTATTTCTAATGGTCACCTTGTTGAGCTGTCTATAGTCTATGCATAACCTCAAGGTACCATCTTTCTTCTTTACAAACAACACAGGTGCACCCCAAGGTGAAACACTAGGTCTAATGAACCCTTTATCAAGCAACTCCTGAAGCTGGACTTTTAATTCTTTCAATTCTACTGGAGCCATTCTATAGGGTGCCCTAGCTATAGGTCTAGTATTTGGGGTCAAGTCTATACTGAACTCTATCTCTCTGTCTGGTGGCAATCCTGGCAACTCCTCAGGAAATACATCTGGAAATTCATATACCACCGAAATATCAGATAGCTTTGGACCATTATCCTCTAAATTCACTACACAAGCTAGATAGGCTTCATACCCCTTTCTTAGCATTCTGCTAGCTGTCAAGGCTGAAATCACACTTGAGGGCAACACTCTCTTTTCTCCTACAAAATAGATCTCCATCAATTTTGTGCTCTTCCTTCTAATAAGAAGGTTGCTATACTCAACTTTTGCTCCTCAGAGCACTTCATCACTTCAAAGACTCTACTCACTATGCTAAACTCATGCTTATACCCCTAAGATCTAATACCTATGCTCTGATACCAAAAATACTATCGGCCCCCCTTTCCGACGGCATGATTTTTTATGAAAATTGGGTAGAGATCTACTAGTCTTTATGCTAAGTACCATAAAGCTCTAGTGATCCCTATCCAATTGCCATAAGTTACATGCACAAAAATACAGAACCTGCTAAAAACTTTGACCTGCTCAATTCATTCAAACTATTCATAAGATTACATCATAATTTATTTCATCCTGCTCAGATAACATAAGATTTTCACATCTATTCATCACATAATTCTAGGCAATATAACTTTCATCACTATACTGCTATAAAAAACTATATACACAAATCCATTCCACAATGACAATCATTTCTCATAACCACCCAAGTCCAAGATACATCATAGGGTTACAGTTATACACATCCATCCACATCCATTTCAAATACATATACAGTCCAAGTAACATAAGTCCATGACATCAATCAATTTATACACATCTAGCAGCCCATATCAAAATCAGGCATCCAAGAGCCAACCTGCTAACTCTAATCTATAATCCAAAAATTTCAACAATAGAGGGGTGAGACCTAAGTCCCAGTGACTGGATAGCCATCAATGGGGAAAAACTGAGAACCATATTTTAAAAACCAATAAGCATACTGATACAACATATCACAGTTGATACAAAAATCTTTTCAATGAGATTAAAAAACTTATAAGTTAGCTTATGCTTCCAATAATGCAACTTAAATAAGAAATGCCACTTTTACAAAACTTCATGATGATGGGCTGGATGTGCTACCACTAAGATACATTCCTACAGTCGCCCTCCTGAAGGTGTACTCTTAGTGGGTGAGTGTACTGAGCACCGAGGATCCTCGCACCACATGGCATCTCTCACATGTGCGGTTCACCCCAGGTGTGAGCTTGCTCCTTTTCTCTGGGCCTTCTGCTTGCCCTCTCCATGGGCCTATATCTCTGAGCCCTCTCGGGTTATATAGTAACCTAGCTCTTAACCGAGCTGTGATTCTTGCCCCACTAGGCTGCTTACAATCTGCTCCACTGGGCTGATCTAACTTGTACTCCCCCTGGCCTCGGGATTATAGTACGATTGAGTCGCAAGGAGGTGCCGACTATAATAGTGTGTGTAATGCTCATACTATGGTACAATCTACATGGTGATCAGCCCCATAGATGGCCCCATGCTCTTTATGCTTATGCTGTAAAAATACTCCAATATAAGTTTATAATCCAACATACAACCAGCTATACTTTCTTTGAAACATTGATATTCATGCATGCCCATGCATTTCTTTGAAACATAAATCTGAAAAGTAAATTCCATGCTTTACTGAAACCTGTGTTTTTATCAAAACAATGCTTTTTCATGAAGCTCTATACTTTGCTTTGAAACATGCTCTAGCCCATGTTTCTTAAATTCATGCTTTGCTGAAACTCATGCTTTTTCTGAAACTTATGCTTTGCTGAAACTCACTTTGCTTTGAAATATGCTCTAACCCATGTTTCCTTTTCTTTTCTTAAATTCATGCTTTATTGAAACTCATGCTTTTTCTGAAACTTATGCTTTGCTGAAACTCACTTTGCTTTGAAACATGCTCTAGCCCATGTTTTCTTTTCTTTTCATAAACTCATGCTTTGCTTTAAAATATGCTTTAAACCCATGCTTTGCTTTAGAACATGCTTTAAACTCATGCTTTGCTCTTAAACTCATGCTTTGCTTTTAAACTCATGCTTTGCTTTAGAACATGCTTTAAACTCATGCTTTGCTTTAGAATATGCTTTAAACTCATGCTTTGCTCTTAAAACATGCTTTAAACCCATGCTTTGCTTTAAAACATACTTTAAACTCATGCTTTGCTCTTAAACTCATGCTTTGCTTTTAAACTCATGCTTTGCTTTAGAATATGCTTTAAACTCATGCTTTGCTTTAAAATATGCTTTAAACCCATGCTTTGCTCTTAAAACATACTTTAAACCCATGCTTTGCTTTATAACATACTTTAAACTCATGCTTTGCTTTAGAACATGCTTTGAGAATAAGATACATCATACTGGGTTCTCATTTCCCATATTTAACTACTTGAAATACTATACTTAGTATAACATACTCTGATTTATAGCAAAATATCACTATGCTATCATAAAACATTTCTCAAAGCTAGATGAGAAACCCACTCACCTTAGCTGCTAGCACATTGCTATAGCTGCTATTTCCCTTGTTCTGACTCCCTTGAACCAATCTCGTGGCGTAAGTCATCATACATGCATTATTAGGGTAACAAGCACTAAGAGTTTCATGAAACTATGCATACATGTTCTATGCCTTAGCATCTTAGCATAATATTCCTCAATCCCTATCATACTCAAAGATTTATAATATATTCATGCTATCACCTCATTTACCTATAAATCATGAGATTTAAACATCATTCTGTAGCTTAGGAAAGTTTGGACTCACCTTAGCAAAGATAGCTAAACCACCAAGTCTTTTTCCTTTCCTTCCCTTCCTCCTCTTCTCTTCTTCCTCTCTTCTTCTTTTCTTTTTCTTCTTCTCTTCTTCTTCTCCACGACTAGCAGAACCCTCTCCTTTCTTTCTTTTTCTTTTCTCTCCCTTTTCTTTCTCTTTTTCTCTCCTTTTTTTTTTTTTCTCTCCTTTCATACGGCCGCTTAAGGACTAAAGAGGGATGGGTAGACTTAAATGCTCTTAAAATTTTTCATTTTATCCCTCTTTACTCTTAAGTCACGTTTTTTAAAGCCCACATGGCTTCCTTCTCCACAAAGTATTTTTGTCCCTTCAATTTTTTTTTCTATTTTGCTCTTGATCAAATCTTCAAATGACTTTTTATCATATTTCACTTTTGCCCCTGGTCAAATTTCCATTAATGCCCTTGGCCAAATTTCTGTTAACAGATAAATAACAGGGGTTACCCACCTATTAGTCAGCATGGATGCTAGCTAATGAGAGTGAAATTATCCTCAAACCACTTTCATAGAAGATTTTTGTCCATTCCCACAGTAGTTGGCTACTGTGGCTAAAATCTCTTCCAAACCATTTTTATAGAATGTTTTTCCAAAGTAGTCGACTTCTTTGGCCAAAAAATTACTTTTCAAGCAATTTACAGCATGTTTTTCCATAGTAATCGACTGAATAGTCGACTACTGTGGCAACAAAAACTTTCCTAAAGCTTTTAACAGTGAGCTTTAAGGTGTTAGCCGACTCTAGAGTCAGCTAACTATCCCTGTTAGCTCACCAGAATCCCACGGATAAAAATTTTCCATTCGTTAGCTGACTCTAAAGTCAGCTAACGTTATTTCCTCACAGGTTAGCTGACTCTAGAGTCAGCTAACCTCAAATTCCTTTCCCTTTCTCTTTTTTTTTTTTTTTTCCAAAAGCCATTTTCTCTCATAAAAATCTTTTCCAAAAGTCCTTTTTATGCATTTCAACCTTCAAAATTTTCATTCCAACTTCTCCCAAGTATCAAAAGCAACTAATAGACATTGAAATCATTATAAAAACTTCAATTATAAGCCCAAATAATTGATTTTATCAGCTTTTTGGAAAGATCCTGAAGGAAAACTCAAAATAACTTTAAATTTTAGCTTTCACATCTTTTCAAGATTCCACTCAAATAATTAATACTAGAAGACTAAAATAACAATAAAAACATGCTTAAAATGAAATTACAAGTCTTCCAAATTTAGGATATTACATTTTCTTAGAATTTTTTTTTTCTTTTTATTAGTTTTTAATGAAGCCCAGCATGACGCAAATCTGACCCTTGACACGAAGAGTTGTATCCCAACAATTCTATTTAAAAAAAAAAGAGACTGCATGAAATATATCAATGGAGAATGATTTTAATGGCGACAAACAGACTTATTATTCTAGATGATAACATCCTCTTATTAGACCCCTGATTAGAATCCTGATGGGCATCACTATCTTATATTATGTTCTGTTTTCAGTTGAAGGATTACCTTGACTCAGCTTGACTCAAAAAAAATATAACTTAGACTCAACCTGTACTTGAAACTAAGAGCCGAGCCGGGAATAGGGTCTAATATTAGGTTTAGATTTTCCAATCTGATCAAGTCCAATCAATCTGATTCACTAATCTAGCTTTCAAACTTGCTCAACCTAAATGTAGCCTGCTTGACGTGACTTAATCCTTGCATGCTAAATGAATGTTTTGTCTAAACTTTAGACTCAAGACTATTTTGGACTGGGTCTAGGTCAAGCTGAAATTAGATGCGTATGGATCTACTTGCAACCCCAAGTGCCCATTGGTGCATGTCTTCAGTTAGACCATCCCTAAGGAGTTCAATCCATGCATCAAGTATGGTCTCAAATTAAGAACCAAATCCCTAATGAATCAGTTACTGTTCATATAAGAGTGGACTTGCCTTGGTTAAACATGCATTAAAAATTCTACAGCTGTATTGTATAACAGATTATGTAGGCTCTCAGATGATATCTTGTGACATCAGTTTATACTACTCTAATATAATAAGGGTTAAGATTTTATTTTCTATGGTTAGTACAAACTAAACCACTGAGCTAATATACCTTTACGAATAGCTTTACATTAGATGGAAAAGAATAGTTTTAGAAGTTCATAAGTTAAATTCAACTGTTACCAATTAATTTGAACTCGAATTTTTAAAGTCACGTAAACCTGACCGGCTAACAGATTAATTGGAACAATAGGTAAACTTGAAATATGACATAGATTATACCCAATTTATTGCATATAACATTTCTTCCAGTTCTTCAATCAGTGGAAAACTCCTTGTAGGATCCTTTTCATTCAATTAAGTTTTTTGTTTGTGAAACCATGGACTAATGATGTGGGCTGCTTAACAAATAGATCACATAAAGCTCAAAAAACTTTGCGTTGACATGCCATATTGGAGCATAATAAGGTCAATGCCCCCTATCAACAATATCATTTTCTTTGAAGTTTCTCCTTTTTTAATTCTCTTTTTGGACAAGTAAACTATCAGAAATCGCCCTACATTGCACATATATGTCCCCCTATGCATCAAGTTAAAATCTTTTAACAAATGATGATCCACTCTTTTCCAAAACAAAATGGTGATTCATATGGAGAACACCTTAAATTCTGAGCTCTTTCCCATCAAAATATGTGAGCCTTCGACCCTGTTTCTAAGCTAGAGACTTTCACACCTTAAATTCTGAGCTCTTTCCCATCAAAATATGTGAGCCGTCGACCCTGTTTCTAAGCTAGAGACTTCACAAAGGAACTGAGCAAATCTTTAGACAATAATCGACCTGATGCCAATCCTTTAACTACAAGTTGCATACTTCTAGCCAATGCATTTTTAGATAAGTGGATTTTCTCAACTACTAGAGCAAAGAACTCATAAAAAGCTAATCCTAGCCTGATCCTAAGAATATATAAAAAACCTTAGTCCTTCTTGACTTTGTAAATTGTCATTGTTCTCCAGTTGTCTTAGAACATTTAAAATTTCCCATTCTTAAAATACTTTTATTACTGTGTTCCATATTTAACCAGCAGAAAAAGCACCATTCTTCTCAATCTAAATTGTTTTAGGTATGGATAAATATACAATGTCCTCAATTATTGCTGAGGCCTGATAGATATATATTGTTGACCCCTTCTCTCATAACTTAAATTTTTGGGGTCTACAAGTGAGTTAACATGATATCAGCTAGAAGTCAAGTGTTCAAAATCTATTCAGGTCAGGTATGAAAAGAGTTAGGTGCTGCAACTTTTGGGGTCTACTGGTAAATTATCAATTATAATGCACTATTCTTATTCTATGAGTCTCCAAATATGAACAAATTCAGACAAGTTGGCGTCCTACCTATCCCAATCATATTTGGTCCAACAAGCACACATTCAAGTTATCCCAGAAAAAATTCAACACTCTATGGCAACTCAAAATCTTCTTAGCTGTTGGAGATCTAAGAAAGGATACTAACTTTTTCCACTCCCAGCAGTGGCACATTAGAATATACAGCAGAAAATTTACAGAAGAGTTTTGTGAACCAACCATGCTCTTTTATTGCAGCAGATGCCATGCTGGTTTTCTGATAGAGATTATGCTTAAGCCTGCACCTTTTTGAGTATCTAATCAATAGCCCCCATCCAAATACAACAATAACAACAATGGTAATAACAAAGCTTTGATCCAAACTAAATGGAGTCGGCTATATATACCAATACATCTAATACATCATAAAAATTAATGTCTAATATAATATATACTAATATCATGCCAAAAGAGAGCTACATATTATAATAGATTCACTACCACATAAATTTGCCAAAACGAACCATGTCCACCCATAGGTGCATGCCTCAAGTTTCTTTACCGTTTTGGAATCACTTAAAAAAAATAAAAAATTTAATTGAATTATTTTATTTTTTAATAATTCTTTTATTTGGAATGATCTTAAGCCTCAAGAATTTAATTGAATTGAAGCCTAAAATCATATTTCTATACATTTAGAATTCACATCATAATTGGTGTGTTTTGGAAAACTAGAATTTATTTTATGGAATCCATTAATAAAATGACTAAAATATTCCTTCTTAACACCTATTACAGCAGCTAAATTCTGACCAAATATTAAAAAGTTGTCCTTGAAGTAGTAAGTTGGGTAATATTGGAACTTTATATAGACTCTATTCCTTTAAGTCTATTTCAAATAGAATTATTTCAAACACATAAATTCTATCATAAATCCATTTCAATTCAATTCTATTAATAGAATTCAATTGAATACTATCATACAATTGACTCTAAATTGAGTATTGATGAATTTGATAGAAATGTTTTATTTGCCCCAACAATTAACCTCTGATGTGTAAAACGAAATTTGTGACAAACCTTAAGCATAGGATGGAGTCCAAATGATCATTTTTTGCACAAACAAAATTAATTTAGTAAGCATTCGCTATCTTGAAAAATAGTTGCTCCATCAAACATACCTTTTGTTTTATTATATCAACGAATATGCTCAGCCACTTTGAACACTTTCAATTTATTTATATTTATATTTTATTTTAAAAGAGACATCTTTTTCTTGAAAATTAAAAAGAAAAAAAAAAAAAGAAAAAAAGGGCGCATGCTTCATGTTTTGTGACTGTTAGTTTTCGCATGAATAGCATGGAATGAATCGGAGTATTGCGAGTCATAAACCACAAGCAATTCGTGCAGTTTAAAAATATAAATGGATTGCTAAGCACAAATATAATAAGAAAGCACAAAGGTCACGCTTAAATTAAAGTGGTACACATACATAGGAGAGGCGCACAACACAGTATTGTTAAGTAGTGCATACTTAGGGATGGACATGGATTAGATAGCCTACAAACAGGTCTAAATCCAATCTTGAAAATTTTAGCTTTTGGGCAAAGATTTTTGATCCATAAGATTCGATTGGGTTTGCTTTTTTATGCTCATTCAAATTTAAAGCTAGACCTAATATTAGAAAAAATAGGCTAGCTCAACTCAAGAAAAAAAATAAAAATAATAAATAAATAAATAAATAAATAAATAAATAAAAATATATATATATATAGTATTGGATTTGCATCAAGATCTCAGCCCATTGTTAGTATTACTCTTCCTATTATAATAATTTAAAAAGGCATCAAAGCATAATTTAAAAAAAATGTGATCCCAATCTTGTTGGGCTCAAGCCCTAAGAGATTCCTATAGGTCCGAGCTTGGCTTGACAATGGTCAGCCTGAGTTTGAACCAACCTGGCCAACTTGATGCCTTGTGCTACCCATTTTATCCTCAAAGCCTGCCCTAGCTTACCCCCTAGCTGCAGTGCATGGTAAATATGATATCCAATAAATGAAATTGAGTTGTTTGAAATAAATACTGAACCGTACATTGTTGTCATCTAAGCTCTTAATATTCATGTAGTGAACATTGATGTCAACCATTAGGGCCAGCTTGGTTGGTAGGTAAATGCTTAAGAAGTGAAACTCCATGCAGACGAATGGGGGGAAGGACGTAAACGCAATAAACACTGCAGCATAACATACATCCCGTGACCACCAAAACAAGGCGATCTTGCCATGTTCAAAGGATAGACCTCCACAATCCCTGGTTGCATGATAAAAAATATAGAAAAGCTGACATTAATGGAGAAGAAAAAGGCAATAATGAATGGACAAGAAGAACATGGAGGCGAGGTTGGAGAAAGGAGAAAGAAGGAAAAGATATAAGTAGGGGGGAAAAAAAATCAAAAGAAAAACCAATAATTGTGAGGTGGGTTGAGGAATATATGCCACAAAATAGTGATGCATGGTAAAATAAATTATTGGAGACAGTAATATTTTAGGAACTTCAAGAGCTGACTCCAGAAACACATGATTTCAGACCTCTCCTCATATTATGAGGACTTCGTACATTGCTTGAGACATCCATAGCCATAGAAGATCCCAAACCCCAATCTTCGACGTTGTTCACGTCCTCAGGCTTGACAGTGATAAGGGCCTGCCATAGAGCTGGATGGAAGTAATGAGGCCAGCTGAAAGGAGTGGGAGGGAAGAAAGATAAAGCTCAAGAAAGAACGAAGAATGAAGAAGTTAATCTAGGAATCGTATTATTTATAACATAAGTTGCTATAAAATATTATTTTTTTGTTAATAATATTAAATTTTTTAACCTAAAATATCTACTTTTCTGTTGTTTCTGGAACTCTACCGTAATTATAAAACATTCGTTTCTCACATGATATATCACGTGAGCCATGTTCAGCGGTTCAAGCATGGAAGTGGGAGACTGCGCTCACCATTTTATGACTCCCTTCCCGTCGCCACCAGTCATCTCTCTTGGCAAATGACTCTCTTCACCTCTTCGTTGCATCGACTATTTCTTTCCCATATAACTATTAATCCAGGAGTGGATTCATACGACCTAGGCTTTAGCATGGTGCTATTTCTTGTAATTGAACCAGTCTTGCGCGATGAGAGGTGACAACTAGCCTGCATCTAGATGTCCCTTTGCACATTTGAACTGCATTTGATTTATTTATTTGGCCAAATCAAGCCAAATGCAACCCCTAATTAGTTGCCCCATGAGAGCAGATAACTTTATCAGGGAGTGGAGTTTAGTTGGAAGCGTTGGGAGTTTTTTAACATCCACTCCATTCGCTTCTGCTTATTTTTTATACTTGAATTAATGCATTGATAAAAAATGATCTCATCAAATCGTCCAAAAGTCACGTCAAAACATCATGTGGAGAATTCACCACCAACAATAACGCTTTTTTTAATATATATAAAAAAAAAAATCTAAAGAGAATGGCCACATGGTCACTGCTCACTAGTCAGCGAGCCGAGGAGCCACCTAGCAATTTGAGCTATACAGCGGTAGAGATTTAGACAAGATTGCCTGAGCCTCAGCACCAAATCGGATATTGATTCAGGCCGACCATTTTCATTGCAAGCTCAAAGTCGCACCGAGCATCTGGATTACAAACTAGACTTGAGCAACTCAAAAATCTCCAAACCGCTGATAATCAGGGATATCGCTGCAGTCTGCACCATCTTAGTGTTAAAAAACCAACATTAGTGAGAGAACTGAAGCATAGAGTGAAATAGGCTAATTTCTGCCAAAATGCAAATTTTCCTTTATACTGACTGCTGGAAAAGATAACAGACATTTTTTCCCCCAACTAATTCTCTCTCTAATTGTATGCTGAAGCACATTAGAATTTACAACAGAAAATTTACAGAAGAGCAGGTAGGCGCATGAACTCAAGTATTTACAGTGTCATCATGATGTCTTTATTTCAACAGACGCGATGGGCGCTTTCAGGTGGAGATCATCCTTAAAGCCAGCTTCACCTAGCACGTTCTTCGATATCTGACCAGTCCTCATCAAGATCATCAAGTTCATTAAGCTCATCAAGTATTGACTGATTCAGCCGTCTCCGGGATACCCTTCTGTGCTTTTTAAGTTCAAGTCGTGGCTCTGCTTGTTTAGTGCCCATGTCACCCACCTTGTACCTGAAAAAGTTGGTGCAGACATATTTTAATAATTGCATAATTTCAACACAGCTGCTCTAATTTATAGCATGCCTTGACATAGATTAGCTTATACGTCAGCCATTCCCTTCTGATCAGAGTATCACTACCTGCTGAAGAGAGGGTGATCCATCACAAATGCTTCTAACGAAGTAGTCTTCGAATTAGTTTAGACAAATTAATATCTTTCAATTAATTTCATCAGTAACTACCAGCTAAAGTTTGACTACTTTGGACTATAAAAATGATGGGATAAATAATGACAACAGTTGACCAAGTATATACAAAAGAATTATGATGAGTCAGATATTAACTGCATTATTCAATAAAATATCTTTAATTAACTGATGAATGGACAATAATCCAGGCATCCAAATGATTGGTGATCATAATTATCGTTTCTTCTTTATGCATTGCCTACGGTTACCAATTGCCATTAAGTCAATGCACATTAAATGGACATAAGAATCAACAAGTTTCAAGATGAGTGATATTTTGGCAAATAACTAATTACAAGATAAGCCAGATCAATGACCTCGGACAGTGAGGTAACAAACTAACTAGCAGTAATCACCGGCATGCAAATAGCAACTAGGAACGACAATAAATTCAACCTCCACAAGCATCATATGCTGATAAATGAAAGGTGAGGCATGCACACATACGCATTGTTACCTCGCACACCAGTGGTTTAAACATGTTAGCAGAAGTAGAACGCAGACACTATAATACCTCATACAAAATGAAAGCTAGCTCACATCCTAAACCAATATCCAGAACAGTATTCCAACTTTATAACGTGCCAATCATAAGCAATGGCCTGAATGCTTAATTGAAGTGACAATAATCCTGAAGTGACATAATCCTGACCTAGCAAGCCATAGGTCATCATGCTGGATTATATGGATTGTTGTTTCAAACTTACCTCACATCACCTTCTCTCTTTGTTCCAAACGTCCGTAACTGAAACTCCTCTCTGATTTTGATTTCATCAAGCAATTGCAAATAGTATGGATATCTTTCCCAGTTTCCCGTTACAACACATCCAGGTTCACCAAGGTGTAAGCAGTCATTAAACGAGCATTTCTCAGGTTCACTAGCTTTGAGCATCTGCCTGATCTGAAGGGATTAAGGGATCACAAGAAAAATCAGCCAACAGGAAACCACTAGCTCAATTCTGGAAAGATAGTAATATATAATTGAGGTATAAGGTGGCACACAAAACCAAAGCCCAAAAAAAAAACAATTAAACAAAACATAGAACAATATGAGACGTAATAGTCCAAATTAAACCTCTGGAAATGTCTCTGCAAGAGTTCTTTTTGTCACTTTCAGCAGACTTGGCTGGTTAAAACCAGGAGTGTCAGCAAGAAAACCTCCAGCAGATAGCGGAAGTAAAGAAACATGTCGGGTTGTGTGCTTTCCTCTGCCACTTCTTTTAGAGACAGTGCCAACTCGCTGCTCTCCAAACCACTTGCTGCTTTCATCCTGACAATTTATAGAAACAAGAATTTTATGTTCATAACAACAATCAAAGTTTAAGCAAATTATGTTATAGTACGCAAAGTAAAAAATTAGACTTCCCTTAACGGATAAATTGTATGCATAAGTAAAAAAATCAAATAAGCATAAAAGAATAAACCTATTGCCAAATTGATATAAGAATATTTAGAACACTGTCACAAGTGAAAAAAAAAGTGAATTACATAATTTTCATTCCCAAAACCTAACAAATACCATCAACATTTCATGAAATTTATGAGGTATGTCATACAAACAAGAATAAAATTTCAGAAATGAGACTACTTGCAGTAATAAAAGAAGCAAAGAAAAAAACATAGCATCCATACGTGCTCAAGCAGATTATTCATTTCCTCCTCATTAGAAATGCTCTGACTGCTTCTCAAGGCATTGATAAGACTGGACTTCCCGACACCACTTGGACCAACAATCACAGTTGTTTGTCCCTTTAAGATGTCTTCAAGAGCAGCTAATCCAGATCTTCGCTCAACACTACAAAACAGTGGTTTGTAACCCCAGCCATGAAGCCTTTCATTCCAAGAAGATAAGGCCTGCATTCACAAAACCAAATTGCAAAATGAAAGTATAGAAAATGAAATAGAGATGCAATCCAAGAAAAAACAATCTATTTCTTATATCTAAATAGAAACATTTCTCATCCTAATCACATGCTAAAGAATTCTATGAAAATAGAATCAAGGGTGTGGAATCTAGATAGCAAAGATAAAAGATCAATCTGTAAGATCAATCATCTATGACAAATAATTCTGCAACTTTTTTCTGGACGAGCACTGTGGGCCTGGCATGTGATAGAGTGCAATGGAATTACATCCTAACATCTTTCTGAGATTTAATGAGGAAAAAAAACAAAAACCTTCAAGATTTGCAAGTTTTAAGATAGCTTTTTTGACATATTTATAGTTACCTGCTCAACTTAACATGGTTAACAACTTAGGCAAACACCTCGTGGAGAAGCCTTTGTTTCCAAAAGGTCCTAGTCCTATGCACCGTGTCTGCCAAGGCATGTTGCATTTGTGCTTCAGCTTCACATGCCTCAAATATCAAACTATGGTCCATGATCCCAAGCCTTTTCAAACTAACAAGCAATCAGAAATGTACCAATCAACTTCTAGTATGCAATAGCATCTGAGGTGTACTCTGTACTTCGCATGCTTCATTGGCAAAAAATGATAACATTGTGGAGTAACCCAGCAATCTTGTGGCAACTTCAAGCAAACATGTAGGCGATATGTGGAGTTATGGAGAAAAGGTAACAAATGGGACGTGAATGACAGTGCTTACTTCCTAGGTTCAAATCTCAGAACTTGTTCAACAAATCTGTTAGGTACTTGGCTCTTGCAAAGAGCCATATACAAGACCCTATAATAGCAAAGATCTATTATAAGCGCTACATATTACAGGTGACTCTAAAAATCATGAGATGAGAAAATTCTAACATAAACATCTAATTTCGAATAGCCATTAGAAAGCCCTGGAGGTCCTAAAGGTTCCAAGATAGTTCAAGCAAAGTGATATACTAATATTACCTCATCAAGTTCAGAGATAGGAATCCATTAAGGCTTGAAAGGCCCATTGTAGGAAATCTTGGTTAGGTAATTGCCAATAAAGAGGAAGCAATCCAGCCTTCTTTTGCTACTAAAGATGCAGAAACAAAGGTGTTAGCAAATATTGGGTAAACTGCAAAAGGTGATACAAAGAGAGCCTATATTGTTCGATATGTTCCAACCAAAAGCCCATAAGCTTGAATAATAAGACTTAATACCAGAACCTTGACTGAAGATGCATTAAGGACATAGAGGTTGCACATCAATTGGCTTGGCATCCAAGATGTGTTCCTAGAATATCTCCAATGTTGGTATCTTTATAGGGATTGTCATGGGACATGCAGTGCACATTAATGAACCAAATCTGGCTGATCCATACATCACTGATGGATCGATCATATGGGCCCATTGACTGATTTTTATTCCATCTTATACCAAGTGTCTCAAGTCGAGAAGCTGATAGGTCCCCTGGGACCATGATTAGTGTATGATATCTACTAAAGTTATTTCATTACAAACGCATGCTACTAGTGTAAGTCAAAGACGGACCGCCAAAGGTAAATTATGTTTGATGTAGTTAAGTAGAGACCCATGTATCAGAGGAGGTACACTACATATTAGTTTGAGATCAACTAATGCCTAAAGAAATAATTAAGTGCTCCAATGGAAGATCGACTGAATTATAGGGCTCCGATCAAACTCACCACCATTGACAATGTGCTTCCTCCATCTCCACTTTTCTACTAAGTGCCCTACCTTTAGCAAAAGCTCTATTTGGAATAGCGCATGGGCCTAAAGGAACCACCCTTCCTTGCATATGTCATACTTGATCATCTAATTATCTTTTTTTTTTTAAAAAAAAAAAACCTTTCAGCTGTTTGTTCATACCCATGATTAAGTTTGGCTCACGTTCCAGGCCATTTTCCAGTTCCTTTCTCATCGCCATTCACAGTGTAAGTACAGCTACGTCCCTTCCTTTTAAAAAAAGGTAAGATTATCTTCCCTTTTCTTCATCCAAATTTATTCTCCAAACCTGCACCACCTCCGTATATCCCTATACATTATCCGCATAGATACAAATTTTCTCCTGCACTTCTCTAGTATTACTTTAACTGTAATTTCTGTTTATATTCTTCCTGTCACCAAACCTCTACCCTTCAAGCCTACTAATCTATTCTTCATCCCTTTTGGTCTAACATTACCATGTTAAGCCTGTATTTTTCAGTTTATTGTACTAATGGAATTCTCTAGGTGAACTTCATCCATTCAAGGCAACTTAATACCGCTGAAGGTTCTTTCTTTCAGGAACCTACTGTAGTCTTCAACATATGATAGTAGCTATCATGCAATGTCTAACTCACCGAATCTATGCCCATCCACTAATTCCTCCATGTCACTTTCAAGAAAAATTCTTCTGTTTAAGTGCATATAGATGATGTAAGAAACTGAACTCGAGAAAGCAAGATAATGATCAAACCTCTTCACCAACGAGCTCGGATTTGTTCAGCACCAACGTAAGCGGGATCCCAGTGGACTCGGCCTCGACCAAGAACCTAGTCAGAGTGAACGGTTCCAGCTTCGGCTGGTCCATCGAGAACAGCACCAGCAGATGATCTACATTGGCGACGGGGGGGTCCAAGATCTCGGTACTCCTCTTGAACACATCCTCGATCATCCCCCTCCTGTCGGTCCAATCAACGGAACCAACGAGAACCTTATCCCCGACCAAAACCCTCCTCTTGATCTTCTTCAGCAGAGCCCTAACGACACAGAGCAACTCCTTCCCGATCCTCGAATCAGAGAAGACGAAGCTAGGGCTTTCTGGCGGTCCGCCGGCGGATTCCACGATGACCCGCATGAAATTAGCCTGGGCGGCGGCGACAAGGCCGACGGCCTGGTTGGGGAGGAGCTTCCGGTGGTCGCCCGAATCGAGGCTGGGGGAGAGGGAGGAGGCGGCGCTGGTGGGGAGATCCTTGACGACGTCCTTCGCCTTGAGGAGGTTCTTGTCGGGGGCGGGTTTGCGGGGGGCGTCGCGGGCGGAGAGGGAGACGGAGAGGGAGCGGAAGGGGGGGAGGCGGCGGAGGAGGACCCCGGCGGCGGGCGGCGGGGGTAGGGAGGGGAAGGGGCGGAGGCGAAGGAGGGCGGCGGAGGAGAAGGACGGCATGGGAGGCGGGCTAGGGTTAAGGCTGTGGGGTCAGCGGAAAGGAGTGGAGGGAGAGTGAAGAGTGCGTTGGGGCTACGAAAAGGGGGCCGGTCGGCCTTTCATTTCATCGGCTTCGGTTTCCCCGAGGAGGTTTAAAATAGAAGGATGATGGGGTTAAAACACATGCATTAAATGTTAAAACATATGTATATAAAATACATACCTTTGATCATACTGATTAAGCCGAATAAATTTATATTCTTAATATATATTTTTAAAAAATAAAAAAAATTAAATTTTTAATAATTATTATTAATAATTTTATATTTACTTTTTTTTAAAAAAATTTAACCTATGCAAAGCTTTATATCTGAAATTGTTCAGGCTAATTTCTTTGAGGCTAGAACCCTTTATTTAGGTTTTCAAAAGTAGCTCACATTCTTTCATCATAAAGATCTACTATAATTAATTTTAAACAATTCAAAAAATTTTCATTATAATGACAAAAAAACAATTTAAAGATCATCTTTTCATTATTATGAAAACTATTAATGATAATTATTATTTTAAAATTTAAAAAGTTAAAAATCTTTATTTATGATTAATAAAATTTTTATTATCTCTATATATTAAATGAGAGTCTGAATTTAATGTACATTAGTTATTTTAGTAAAATTAAAAGTCTTATATTAAATTGCTTTAGGAAAATCAAAGGTTTTATATTAAACTTGAATTTAGTGTGCATTAATGTGAATCATCTTAGAAAAATCAAGTCTTAGGTGATGACCTTTTTTTGTAATCTTGAAAAAAAAAGGAAGGATGATATAAATTAAGGAAAATCAACCGCAAAAGAAAGCCATGCCATGTGGATGATGGTCCCACGTAAGGGCAACATTTCAACTCCCTCGGCAACATCGAAGAGTCACTGGGAAAGTTCCAAATACTTTTGACTTGTCACACAAAATTTCATTTGTTATAACTTAATTATTTATATTTTCAAAATATTATAATTATGATATTAATTAAAATTAATAAAATAATTAAAGCATCATATTAATGTAAATATATAAATTAGTCGATTGATAAGATAATGCATCAGTTGTTCCATTAATATTAATCAAACCCATATAATTAGACACTAAAAATATGTCATTCTTAAAAGATGAGGATGTAAGATGTAACAAATGAAATTTTAAGAAACAAAATGAATTTTTAGTGAAAGCTCCAGAGCTTAAAGCATATTTCATCAAGAAATATTGATGAGAATTAGGTCAATTTTTTAAAGTTACTTTAGATATATGAGCATTCCATTTCACAAGAAGTCATCTTGCAAGCGATAATTAAAAAATATATTTAAATTTATTTTGACTCCTCCAAATTTTATTTACAATCAGTTTTAATTTTATTTGAAATAAATTTACCCTCATGATTTTTGAAATAGATAAATATGATTATTCTATAAACTTTTTATTATTTAATATGATAAAAAGTTATTATGTGACTTGCAAGTGCTACTATCAGCACTAATAATTTATTATTTTTATCTTTTTTTTAATCTACATTGATATCTCTTTGTTGTATCTCCTTTAGGTTTGAAAATTAGGATTAATAGTTTGTTAAATAATTTTGTCAATATTAGTAAATAGAAGAGATAAAGAAAAAAAAAATATTCATATGAAAAATTAAGAGACTTTTAATGATGTGATTTAATCATGTGGCCACTCTTGTTAGCAAAAAAAAAAATCAATAAAAAGGATTATATTTGTTAATTTTGAAATTTATGACAGTAAAATTATTCTAAAATAAATTAGGAATAGTCATGTGGTTGTGAACAAAAGTTAAACGGATGCCAAAAAAAAAAAAAAAAAAAAAAACGTAATGTTAAATCTATTTTGAAAATCTCAACCATGCCAAATGCCCCAAATTTTTTTGACTTGCAAATTATGTCACAATCTTGTTCGTTGTTCATTTGTGAGATTAAACACCTATTTTCAGTACTAATGTGCAATATAGGTGCAAGAGAAACAAATAAATTGCCATGACTCTAGATTGTTGGAAAAATTAAAAAAAATAAAGAAAATTGTTAACGTTCCTAAACGGGGGAGTTGCATAGGGGTGGGGTGGAATGGGAATAGACCACCAGTATATTTATGACCAAATAGTGCTTTGAAATCACATATTCGTTGATGATAAGATTCATTTGTGCTTAGATGATGCTGAGCTTGTGGCTTACTAATTAATCGATCCTATGTATGAATATTTAGAGGAGAGTAGAGGGAGTTAAACTTCTAATATGTGGATTATTGTGATTGCATCAATCATTAATTTCTTGAAGGTTATATACAATTTATAGCAATCCTGTTATAGTCAATTCTTTTAACTTCTTGTAGTTTATCATTCTAAGCACAAGGCGTTGACCTAGGTATCATTTAAAATTCATTGAAAGCTTTTATACTTTCCAAGCTTATTTTTAGGCTTCTAATCTTTAATTGAATTATTTGCAAGTATGTTTATCTTCCTTTCTAGTCAACGATGGATGAAACTTCGGTGGAGTTCTTTAGATATTTGTCATACTGTTCTTCACTTAACAGGTGGTATTTACATTATCAATCTACTTAAAAGTTTATATATATATATATATATATAATAGACTCTATTGGAAAAATGATAGCAATGCATATTAGTTTTTAAGTGAGATAATGATACACATATCACCTATTAAGTAGAAAGCTACATGACTAACACTTAAGGGGCCATATCTAAGTTTTAGCCATCAAAGAGAAATTTTTACATCAAGTTCTATATATAAATTTGGTTTCAATTTACTATTATTCTTTTCGGGTTCAGCCAAGCTACTTTTTTATAGTTGTTTAGAGAAATCGAGCTTCAATTCCATGGTTCAAAAGCTTCATTCAATACCTTCAGCCTTTAGCCTTTGTACTATCCTTTTATACCCTTGGACTTCACTTTATTTACGACACTACCTATATACAACTAAAAGTATCATAGAAAAAGCATATTCTTTTCTCCTCCAATGCTCTAAAATATCTTATTTTTATGTTGTTTTTGGGAAATTAGGCTTTGATCCCACTATTCAAAAGCTTCTTTTAATACCTTCAACCCTTATGCTATCCCTTATACCCTTGGACTTCCGTTTATTTATGTTACCATCCGGATACAATTGAAAGTATGATAGAAAAAGTGTCTTATACAGAGACTAAAAAGTTAATCAAGGTGTTAACATACAATATTAGGCATTGAGTGGAGAAGTTAGCGTGCAAGTGTTAATGTGGTTGAGATTGTGGTGCCAATCAGCCTCCTTTTCACTTTTTTTTCATGGTTCATTACATCAATAGAATTATGTAGAAAGATATCTAATTAGCTGTGGTGAAGATTATATTCTATTTGATTTATTGCTCATAAATTGTTTAAGATGTGCATCAACATGCTTGGTTTGCTATGACACAAATTGATGCACATGGTGCGTATGCATGCAACTTTTTCCAAGTGAAAAGAAATAGCAAAAGCGTGAATGGTGGAACCATGAGTTCGCCCTAGACTCTCTTTGGGTACATTTATATCATACTCTCAAATATTATAAATAATGCTTGATAGAACAGTGCCTCCTACTTCTGTTGTTGCATTGCCAGTTTTCGATGATTTTTATTGTTTCAGGTGTTGTGAATTTGATATTTGATGGGTCACAAGATTATGAGTGTTGAACCGTTGGTTATTCTAGCAAGCTTGGACTTGTCACATGATTAACTAATAGATTTAGTGTTCGCATATGTTTTTACCTTAGCTATATACTCAAGAGGTTCTGATAACTAGCAGGATTTGAAGTTTGATTTCTAATAGAGTTATCATTTTGAATGTCCAGTAATTTCAAAATCATCAATGATTTCAAGACGAAGTGATTAATTTGGGAACTCACCAGTGATAATCATTTCTTTGTGGCTCCATTCAGTAAACTTATCACATGGGAGGCTTGCTTTGCCTACGTCATAAAGCTTTATGGAAGGTGGCGGTGCCAAGGAAAATAAAGATTCTCTTCTGGTTGGAGTTGAAAATTTGATTAGAGGATGCAGAGTTTTGAGTAAGGAAGCTTGGTTAGTTGATAAAGCTCTACCCTCCATGAAGCCAACTTAGAAATCATTATTATTATTGGACTGTTAACTTATATTATTATTGTTGCATTTTTTTTTAAAATTGCAAGATGCCTTATTTTAGGATTCGTATTTGAAAATTTTGATGAGAACATAGCTAGCATTTTGTATCCAATATCGAATGTGTCTGAACCTTACAATTTGAACTAATAAAAATTGCTCATGCTAATGTTGGTTCAGAGCTTAAAGCTTTTTAGTTAGAGGTACAATTTAAGACATATGAATATATGGAATATAGCATAGTAATTAAAAGTTGCAATTGGTGATGAATATGACTAAGATGACATCGATTTATTAATATTTTGATTCTAATCTATTCTATCGTATCTATTATATTTGAATGGATGTTTGAAATTTGAGCCATTAAATATATCCTTTTTGTATAGATATCCTTTCAGTGGATTTTATTGGCTGAGCTCATCATTGATATTGGAGGTCTAAAAATAATTATTAATCTGCTAGTTATAAAGATGATTGATTTTGATGGTATTTGGGTAATGAAGTGGTTGTTTACATATTGTGCTACGATGGATTACTTTAAGAAAAAAGTAAGATTTTAGAACCTTAGTCAAACATCATTTATGTTTTTTGGGGTAGACTCATGGGTTTCTATGGCTAATCTTAGCTATGAGTACTCAAAAGTTTTTGAAGAAAGGATGTGAAAGATTCTTAGCAATAACACCATCTTTTGTCATGCCCCCGAACCGATGTCGAGTCTGAGGTGTTTCCGATATGGCAACATACCCTTAAAGTGGAACCCTAAGAGCATGCAAGACCTTTTCATTCTCAATATCCGCGTTAACTCAAATAAAATATCAAGAAAAAGATGTATCTTATAGCTGAATAGCATAAAGTGGTTTATACACTATCAATATGCCCTCCTCAATACATACAAGTAACATGACTATCAAAGTATATTATCATCCTTAACAAGTGGTATAAAAACTAACTACTCTAAGTCTCTCTCCATCAATCCCTAAGTTTGGCTCAGTATTCAAATTCTCCATCTATGGAAAAGATATGGTAAGTTATTATAAGCTACTAGCTTAGTAAGAATATCTTACACAAGCAGATATAGATATGCAAAAATATAAAATATCTATATAGTAAGAAATAATAATGTATCTAATAAAATAAATCATGCTATAAACAACAAGCCATAAAACCATGTGTTAAATAAAAGAGAATCTGTTATCAGCTTTTATCTTTCATAGCATTGGACTACATCACTTTAATCATAAATCACTTTGTATTAAGTGTTATAAACCTAGTTTGACCCTCACCCTAGGTTCAGATTGGTTCTACATGGTGCCACATCCAGCCACTAACTTAAATTGCAACCAGTGTCACATTTGTATGGTGCCATTAGCTATAACTCTGTAGGCTGCAACTAGTATTGTATTTGCATGGTATCACTAGCCATAACTCTCTAAGCTGCAACCAGCATCTGTATGGTGCCATTAGCCATAACTCTTTAGGCCGCAACCAATATTGTATTTGCATGGTACCACTAGCCATAACTCTATAGGCTACAACTAGGATTGTATCTGCACGATACCTCTAACCATCAACTTAGGCTATAACTAGTGTTGCCCACATGGTGCCACTAACCATCAGTTGGCCTACAACCATGCCACTCTATTATCATCCCATGATTAGTCCACACGCCCTTCCATATATCCATCCCATCATATTTTATAGATGTTATATGCAAAGTAGTTTTTCAAATCCACATCATTATTAACTTCAAAACTCTACTAGCACATATAAAATATGTCATATCATACATCCCCAAAATTATACTATTATAACTATATGTTATTACGTGCATAATCAAAACAAGCTGATAAAACAATGTTTACAAAACCATAATGTATGCTGTAAAAATGTATACAATAAAATCAAACATATCATGTAAGTATATGTGCAAAACTTCTACGCTTGTTAATCCAAAATCCCAATGCAATCCACCACAATCCTCAAGAACGAATCTCGATAAACAAATCTTTGCTATCAATCTTGCTCACTCTCCAAATAAATAATCACCTACAATGATTAAACAAGCAATTTATCATCCAATTAATCCTCAATTTAGTTAGATCACACGGTTAGAATCATCTTGGGTCTCAATTAAATCAAATCACATTGGAATCAAGCAATTAGAGCTAGATTTAGACCCATCCCAACTTAATTAAATCTAATATAATCAAATTTAGGGGTCAATTAAATCAATTGGATCACATGCTAATCAATTAAGGTTAGTTCTAAGCTTAGATCAACTTAATTAGGGTCTGATTAGACTAATATCCCTCTAATTAAGGCTCAACATTGGTCTAATTGGGTCAATTAGGGTTCAGTTAGGTCTAAACTTGAACTAATTAGACTCATTTTGGTTTTGATTCAGTCAATTGGGTATAATTTAGGTTCTAGTTTAGTAGAGATTGTATTCAGGTGGGGTTCGTTTATTGAAATTGGTTCAAATTTGGATGAGATAGGCTTGGCTGAGTTTTAAGTAGATTTAACTCAATTGAACTGATTTCTTGATTAGATTAAGCTGGTTCATCAAAAAGACTTAAATTGGTTTTATTCTAACCCTTAAGAAGACATCATCTTCTTTCTTTAGGTTTTGGCCAAAGTCTTGTTGGTAGAGCTCCATCAGATCGCATCAAGAAGAGCTCCAAAACCCTATCAAAGTTCTGTTTGGTTAGGAAACTCCACAAGAAGCCGTGAGCTCTACCTATTTTAAGTCAGAGCTCGCCTTTGCCACCACTTGAGGTGCCACTAGGATCGGGTTCCTCTTTAATGAACTCCAAGTCTTCTCCATTGATCCTTTCTACCTTGGCTTCATAGCTGATAATAAATCATTGACTATCTTCTCTTGGACTCCCCTATGAAAAATGCATATCGTCCCTTAAGGAGTGATGCATTGGAGTAAAGGGTCGACCTACATGGAGATGTTGGAGAATAAA
The DNA here is from genome assembly GCA_017589505.3 of Metroxylon sagu. Classification (NCBI taxonomy): domain Eukaryota; kingdom Viridiplantae; phylum Streptophyta; class Magnoliopsida; order Arecales; family Arecaceae; genus Metroxylon; species Metroxylon sagu. The sequence continues at coordinate 894,530 of JACVBY030000644.1, forward strand.
GAGAGAGGACCCCTCTCTCTCTAAGTGATGAGTCAGGGATCAGCTAGCAGTGCATGTTTAGGAGTGCAACGCCAATTTAGCCCATCTATTTCTCATTAAGCAAGCATTGTTCAAGGCAATTAAGGGTTTCAATCCCTCACTTATTCTTAAAAAAAATAAATTAAAAAAATCATAGCAAAGGATAGATATGAAAGTAGATAATTAATTCCATTATAGAATTGGAGAAATCTACCAAAATTGAGGGGGAAAAAGTTACATGGTACAATTTTTTTTCCTAGCTTGCCTAGTTAATTATCATCCCTATAATTAGGATTTAAAGTAGCTATGGGCACATAAATTATTTTTTTTAAGTAAAACATTTATCGCATATGAATTTAGATATTTAAATTTAGGTCAAATCTTAGTACAACCACTAAAGCAAAAGTTTAAAATTTCAACTTAAGAATCATTTTATTAACATTTTTTAAAAAATATTTTAGTTTGGTTTATATTTTTATTATCAAATTAAATATAAATGAAAAAGATATTATCTTAAATATCAAACTTAACAAGTAAAGTTACATATAACAATATAATCAACGTAACTATATTTATTTGTAGCAGTTGCAGTACAACAAATCTCAATTAAAAATAAATTTTGGAAGAGTATTCAATCATTGTCAAACACATGAGATCATCATTGGAAGCTCTTCTAACTTTCTTAAACAAAAATTTTCTATATATCAATTTTTTTAATTAAAAGCTCCTTGTTAAGATAGAAGATTGGTTAAAAAGAGATTAAACTCTTGATTCCTGATAAATGAATAAAAATTATATGACAAATTCTTTACCTTAATAGTTTTAAAAACATATTTGAAGTTAAAAATATATTTGAAGTCATGAAATTTAGACATTGAAAAACATGCTCTCTATTAAGCTGTATTTGGTCAGGATATATAATTTGAGAGTATATAAAAATAAGAGAAAATAAATGGATGTTTTATTTTATTTTTAAAATACAATAGAAACCTAGGACATGAATGACTGGCTGGATAATTTCTTCTTTAATTTCTTTCAACATCTTATGCATACCACCAATATTCAATATGTCCATTTTATTTACTAAAAAAAATCAAATGATACCTTTTCAATAGAAAAAATATATCAAGTAAAAAATTGTTTTCAATATTTACCACTAAAGTAAAAGCAAATTATTGCAATAAAATTATACAAATTTTAGCATCATGATAAAGATGTTAGTCTAAAGATCTTTAAAGCATGACTAAAATAAGCCACTCATGATATATTTATGAGTACATTGGAAAAAAAACCTATTATGACAATTAAAAGATGGAATAACTGAGCATGCTTTTGTTCATTATAAGTCAACAATTTTCTATTTGAGGTATAAAAGTTTAAACATTTCTCTTTGATTTTAGCTTTTCTTTTTAGGACCCACTCAAATCCAAGGCAAATCTTGTGTGTACAACAAACACCTTCATCATACCTTTGACCTAAAATCTAGCAATCGCTATATACCCATAAGACAAAACTTCACTAGTATACAAACTATCCATTGTGATATTAAATCAATGACCAAGAAAATGAAAATAAAATTTAATACTTAAAGTATTTAGAATAAATCTTCAATAATTTAAATTACATCATTAAAAATATACATTTTCTAATAATAAATATAAGCAAAATTGATTCTAGACCATGGTACATATTTCTTTCACTCAACTAAATACTCCCCACCAATACCTCGATGAATCTACTACTTTAAATTTGAAAGGAGAAAAGATAAAACCCTAAGCTCTATAGCCAAGTAAGCAAGCAGTGATCATCTCTACTAGATAATATAGATAATAATATTTAAATATATTTTTAATAATTAAATATATTTATTAATCAATATATTTATTTAAATAGTTATTAAGAGTAAATGTATAATTTAGAAGTTTTCAATTCATATTTAAATTATCATACAAGTTTGTCGAATGTATCTTAACATCCAATTTGATAATACTTCAAATGGTGATCTCATCATCAACATTCACCAATGTATAATCTTCATTGGTAGGTTTCGAACAATGTAAAACATCTATCAGGCATTAACCAATGTTGATAACCCCCACTAGTATAGAGCCTAACCAATATATGTTCCTCATTGGTCTATAAATATAAACTAGTGTATAACCCACACTTATAGAGTACCAACCAATTATATCTCTCATAGCTATATGTATTAACTAATGTTTAATCCTTACTGGCAAGGAGTTTTGACCAATGTATATCTTCCATCAACCATAAGTATTTGATATAAATGACATTGGAAAATCAATTAACTTAAAATATCATACATCAATTTATGTCATATGTCTTCATAGTTTATATATTTCAAATCATAATTGATAAGCACGATAATCTATCAATCATAAATTGATGATAACATATATAAGTTCTTAAATTGATAAATATAATCCAATACTAGAGTTCATTGATGATATATGATAGCATAATAATTTACAATTCATAAATCTATAAAATCTATAATATGTATATTAATCAATCATAATTAATTTGATAATAATACATAAAATCAAGAAGAGATGAATCATCATTGACCTGATAGGTATGATTAACAATAATCCTAACCAACTATGATTATTTTCTTCAAAATCTATCACATAACTTATGCTTAATTAGTATGTAATTAAGTTTTAAATTAATTTCATAAATTCTAAACATTTTCAAACCAATTAGGACTAAGAAATTCTTACTTGAGAATAGGGACAACAGTGCTAAAGAGACATCGATGCTTACAGATAAATTGATACTAATGTACAAATCAACATTGATGGAGTTCAATGGTATACAATAAGGTTGGAGTGGGCTTCGACACATGTAGACCCCTTCCTCAAAGTCTTCCTAGGACATGACAAGACTAAGTCCCAATCACCTTATAGAGAGAAAATAGGGAAGAAGAAAAAGAAAGGGATGAGAGAGAAAAATAAGAAAAGAGAATTTGGGAGAGGAAAGTAACGGATGCTTCCACTTCCCATCTCAAACCAAGAGAGGCTTCCCCTTGCCCAACTCTTTACTATCCTCCATCTAGATTCGATTGAAAGAGAGGGCTTGTAGTAGTGGCTTTATTGATGGAGGAAGACCACTTTCGGACACTACAATGGTGAGTTGCTATTCAAGAATAGAGATAGAATATCCATTCTGAGAAAAACAAAGAGAGGGAGGATAGAGAGAGAAGCTTGACCTATGAGTCCGACATCTCAAACAATGCCAATAAAATTTCGCTGGGTAGAGGCTAGAGCAGCACTAGGGCTCATTGGAAGGAAATCAATCATCCTTTTTGAATTGGGCTAGTTCCCATAAAAAGGGAAAAACATATGGTGGGAGCTTGTTTAGTGAAAAGTTTCACTGATAGTGGAAGGTTGTTGCTGGCTACTACGGCAACATTCACCATCCTAGAATAAAGTGGGAAGAAGGCAAAAAAGGGACGAGAGAAAAGATTAATAAGAGGCCATCAATCATTGACCAATGGCCTCAAGGACCGATCAAGCCCTCCCAACCATTAATAATCGAACTAATCTTACTTGGACATATGATCGTGGGCTGAGACAATGCTTCTCAATCTTTTTTCCAACCATAATAAAGTGGGATCATTATGGGAACAAGGAGGTCAAAAACATCTCGCTGTTGGTGGGGGTAGCTCTAACGTTAACCGACCTTCATCCATCGATGATTAGACCAAGAACTCTAGCAAGCATCATTGGAGTGGTGCTCCGACCATCAGGTGTTAAAGTGGGGACTCAATTATAGTAAACAATGGAAAATAAGAGTCGAGATTAATTGAATTGGATGTTAGCAATCATCAACAAATAGTTAGCAGTGACCAAAAGAAGAAAGAGGAGGTGTGCTTATGTATGATCATCAAAGACCAGAGGGAAAGATGAGAGAGGGATTGTGACAAAGGTTTAACTGCCCAGAGATAGCGGTAATGTTTGGTGACAAAATGTCATGGGGATAAGGGCTTTATTTATAGAGGAAATCTAAGCTAAAACTCCACCTCTAAGACCAATTGGGACTCAAACTAGGACTTGGTGAGATCCTAACTTCAATTGAGAGCCTCCCATTTCAATAGAGAGATCTTTCCCACACTCAGGTTATCTATTTATAGTTCTTATGTGGAGAAGGGCCTTATTTATAAACTCAGGTTAGATCTTTTGTATGAAAGAAAGTCAAATATTCTTTCCCATGAATAGTCCTTTGATTATTTATCTCATGCTTTAACATCTAGGCAAACTAATATGGAAAGATATCCATCTGACGGACATCCAATAGACCCAATCTATTCCATTTGGGATTCCAATACCTTTCGTATCCGTTCGAACAAGATGAAGAGAGAGATAGAGAGAGGGAGAGGGCAGCCTGCAACCAAGCCTTCCTTTTCTCAATTTATTCATCCTCCCTCCTTCCAAGCGAGCGTGACTCCCTCGTTCAGTTATTTATCTCATGAATCCGAATTCGTAAAGGTAAAGAGAAAGATGTAGAGAGAAGAAGATTATCATCTATTTATAAATAAAAGTATAAGATTAAACTAAAATAATCACTTTCCTTCAATTATGATGTTAAATAATAAAACAATTAGGATAACATCAAATACTTTATTACTTTAATAAAAGAATGAGGTTAGTTATAAATATCCTTATGCTTCACTCAAGATGTAAACTAATAATAGAACAGGGATAATTTTTCTAATCTAAGTTCTTTAATAAATGTAGTAGGTTAAATATAAGTACCCTTATGCCTCAATAAAAAAGGATAATTATTAAAACATTATGATAATTTTAAATATTCTACTTCTTTATTGTAAGAATAAGATTAATAATAAATATTTTTGTTTGCCAATGGACTCATGAAAATCCATAACAAAATATATCTTATCAAAATCCATATCGTATCAACTCATGTCCAAAAAATTTGTTCAAAATCAGATTCCAAGCATATATGTATAATTTCTAAAAATAACAAATGCTTCTATAATCACAAAACATGTACTTGCAAAATCCATGAATCAAATATAATGCATTGATATAAATATTTTATTGAAAACAAGTATGTATAAAAAATTCTATAAAATGTGGAACATCAGTTACCTCTCAATCGTGATCAATAACAAACTAAATCATGTTAATGTGTTTTCTTTTGAACTCATTACCTAAATTATATTTAATTAGTTTATAATTATTCTTCAATTTAATTCTCTAAAACTCATGTATCTTCAAACCAAATTAGGGCTACCATCCTAAGAAATTTCTACCTACAAAGAGGAATAATGGTACCATAGGAAAATTGACATTGATTTTTCTATAAAAATCAGCACTAATGGGGTTTAACAATATCTAGCTAGGACAGGGTGAGGACTAACATATTTAGATCCTTCTCTGAAGTCATCTTTAGATTGGTCATTAGGATGGAATCCAAACTGGGTCTTGACCCTCAAAGAGAAAATTAGAGATGAGAGTGAACATGAGATTATGAGAAAGAAAGTAGAGGAGAATGAAAAGAATAAAAGTAGAAGACAATTGTTCCCTTTATGCCTCAACTAGAGGAGGATTCTCTTCTCTACATCAAGCATCTTTATTGAGACTGAACAAGAGAGAAAGAGAGTGGTGACGGAGGACTATGCCAACAATGAGGCTAGTGGCTGGCCATGCGACAATCATCTTTCAAGAATGGTGAAGGAGACTAACAACAATAAAGAAAAACCTCCTTATGGGCTGATGAATTCACCGGATTCCATAGGTCATTAGGTCAACGAACAATTGATTAGCCTCGATTAACTCCTAGATGATAGGGCATAGTTGATCTGACGAGAGCAATTGTGGTTCGACCTAGTCTTCAATCCATTTCCATGAAAACAGGAGCTTTAGACCCTTTCTTGATTTTTGATATTATGGGTGGCAATGAGTTAGAATTGTTAGATCTAATTCTATTGTTAAAAAAAATTAAAAAAACTCATTTGAAGTCCTAAAATTTAACAATAATAATAGCTTCAAGAGCCTCTCCTTTCCCTTGACTTCTAGTTGCACACCGGTGGAATAACAATTGTGAGAAGGGAGTGTATTTATTGAGGAGCCTCGCTCCTCTTCCTAATATCTGATTGGGACTCAAAAGTCCCTTTCTGATTAGGTGTCGATGAGACCCTGATTCCGATCAAGAGTCTTTGCTGCCTTGATTAAGATGAGACCCTAGTTCTTGCTTCTCTGCATGTCAATTCTGGGCTGATCAACTGGACTGAGCCCAAGCCTAATATATTTTTTATTTTATTTTATTTTTGTTTATTCTATTAACTAATTTGAAATAGTCTAGTGGATTGGGCCTGCTTGGTTCAAAATAAAGCAGGTCCAAGGACTGGGCTGGGCTTTACACCATCTCTGCCCATAGCTTTTCATCCTGTTAGAAAGACATCAGTAAAACTCATAAAATTTTCTGCTCACTTCCGAGAGGAAGAATGAATAGGAAACACACCATTAAAACACCTCTTTCCTAACCACTATAAAAGAAAATTTAACTTCATCGCAATGGCATTGGGGGGATGCTGCATTTAGTTGTCATTACATCAATGAATTCTATTGAAGAATGAGCACTTAATGAATTGATAGACAGTCTATATCACTTCTCAGCCCCTGCAAGATTTCAAGACAAGGTGATTTGGAAACTTACCAATGATGTTCATTTCTTTGTGGATCCATTCTATAAACTTATTACATGGGAGGCTTGCGCTGCCCAAATTATAAAGTTTTATGAAAGGTAACAACGCCAAGGAAAATAAATATTTTCTTGCTGTTGCAGACTAGGGATTTGCACTCACGGAAGGGTTGTTAATTGATAAAACTCCACCCTCTATGGAGCCAATTTGGAAATCATTAACCATCAAGGAGCTGTGCATTGAAGTGAAGGGTCGGCCTTCAATCTAGTTGTCCTCTTGGACCTGTTGGAAGACAAAGGTGAGTTCGTCTCTCTAAGTGACGTGCCTGGGATGAGTAAAAGATAAAAAACTCGGTGCACTGGCATGCTAGGAAGGAGTACAATGCCAATCTGTTTCTTAATAAACAAGCATTGGCGAAGGCGACGCTAGATGGCTCAAATATTGGGACTCTTTCTGCTCTAGGAGAGAGATGAGAGAGTCATGAGGTTTTTGAGTTTATTAAATAATGTAAAATTGTCTTTAACATTGTGTAACTTCTATACTTTCTAATATAATTTTGAGGGGTCCAACTCCTCGCTTGTACTTAATTTTTTTTTTAAAAAAAAATTATAGCAAAGGATAAAAATGAAAGGATATAATGGATATCCTCTACTTAATTCCATTGTAGAACTGAAACAATCTGCTAAGGAAAAAAAAAAAAAAAAAAATTGTTTCATGACTGCTTTTATTTATATCTTATTTCACTTTCCACTCCTTTTATAAAACTAAACTCGGCTACATAAGTAGTTCTTTTGTTGTAGAGGTTGGCTATGATTATTTACTGTTTAGATTGCCTTGGAAACCTAGTCAATTAATGGAAAATCTTTATATATCTTTCTTACAAAATTTGAAAAAAAAAAATAAAGCTTTCATTTATGAAATATAAAAACCAAAGTATTCTTACTTATGAATTTAAATTATAAAATAAATTTAATAAATTTCAAAGAGTAAAATAAGTAATACCAAATGAATAATTTTGCTGTTATCAACGAACGAATAATTTTTTTTAGCTTTGGCTTAGTTGGTTAGCATCTCTATAGCATATAAATTATTTGTTTGAATAAAACATAAATCACAAACTAAGCTAACATTAAAATGCAGGTCAAGTCATAGTATAGCAACTAGTATAGAAGGACAAAATTTCAACTTAAGCACTATTTTGTTAATAAACTTTGGAAAAAGTATATTTTAATTTGAATTATTTTGTCTATTATCAAATTAAATAAAAACAATAAAGATTATCAAACCTCAAAAAATTAAACAATAAGTAAAGTTACAATTATAATCTATAGCAATATAATCAACATATAAGCACATTCATTTGTAGCATATGGTGTACAGGAAGTCTCAACTAAAAAGAATTTGAACGTGTTTTAAACAATTGCCAATAACATCTCAAATACAAATAGGAAAATAGTTTAGTCCAACAAAAAGTCCTTCTAAAGTAGCTAACCAATAAAAATGATTTGAAATGCTTATAAATCCATCATTGTTGAGACCCTTGACGCATAAATAAAAATAATCAAGCAGAGTGAATAGCTTTAAAAGTATGTTTAAATTCATCAAATTTACATATTGAGAAACACGCTCTCCATTTGCCTTATAGCATCTAATCTACCAATGAGAGTACAGAAAAATAATTTTTTTGTTTAATTTTTGTAATACAATAAAAACCTAATCATGAAGGAATACTTGGATGCTTTCGTCCTTGATTCCCCTAATATCTTAAGCATACCACCAAAATTCAATATATCTCATGATCATTTTAATTATTAACTAAACTAAAAAAAAGTCAAATGACAACTTTTAAATAGCAAAAACATGTAAAATAAAAAATTGTTTTCAATATGGTGAAAAAAAATAACTGTTAAATGAATTAGAAGATCGAACAACCGAGCATCCTTTTGTTCATTATAAGTAAGCAATTTTCTATATGAGGTTTAGAAGTTTAAATATTTGTCTTTTAAGTTTAGGAGCCCAAAATCCTTTATGAATGTGACAACCATAACAATCACTACATATCCACAATATAACCTCATTAGTTTGCAAAGCATTTGTAATACCCTAAACCTACTTACTGATTTAATTAACCTATTGACGAACCAAGGTCAAGCCTACCTAATTAACCTATTGACGAACCAAGGTCAAGCCTACCTACTGGTCCAATTAACCTATTAGTAGGCTAAGGCCAACTTACTGGTCCAATTAACCTGTTAGTGGGTCAAGGCCAAGCTCACCTGTTGGTCCAATTAACATGTTAGCGGACCAAATCCAAGGCCAAGCTCACCTATTGGTTCAATTAACCTATTAGCAGACCAAATCCATATGACTTTAAAAACTTGAGTTCAAGTTATAAGCATGGTTCTTTCCTTCTGCCGACCAAATCTCGCACATTCAGGCCGGCTCTAATACTATTTATAATTTTTTAATGCTTCAAGCTCATTTGTTAATCCTATTAACTTGTTAGGATGCCAAATTCATGTGGCCTTAAAAACTCGAGTTCAAGTTAATTTGCAACAAATGAAATTAAGTTATATGCTCCTCAAACTTTTCTTTTTTATATGATGTGGGACTATTTTAGGGTATTACTGTATCCATCAAGATATCAAATCAATAATTAAGCAATTAAAATAAAACTTAATAATTATCTTGTTTGGAATAAATTCCAACAATTTGAATTATATCACCAAAAATAAATATAGTCGAATAATAAATATAATCAAAATTGATTGCAAATCATAGTGCATATTTTTTTCACTCAACTAAATACTCTTCCTGGAGTGCTTTGATGAATATACCACGAAAGATGTGAAAGGAAAAAAGATAGAATCATGAGCTCTACAATCTAGTAAACAATGATCGCCTCTACTAGATAATCAGAATAATAATGTTTAAATATATTCTCTTAATAATCAAATATATTTATCAATCAACATATTATTTAAAGAGATATCAAGAGTGAATCTATATTTTATATGTTTTCAGTTCATATTTAAATCATCATATAAGTTTGTCAAATGCATCTTGACATCCAATCCAACTAAGCTTGAAATTGTAATATCATCATCAATATCCACCAATGTGCACCGACCAATGTGTGTTCTTATCAGCTACTATATATTAAACAATGTTTAACTTTCACTAGTATGGGATTGACTAATATATATCCCTCATCAACCACAAAGTATAAGCCAATGTTTAACCTCCTATGATAGGGTAGGGTACCAACAAACGTATATCCCTCATCGGCCATGGAGATTAATCGATGGTTAGCCCTCACTCATATGGAATTTTGACCAATTTTTAACCTTTATCGACCATGAGTATTTGACATAGCCGATATTGAAATATCAATTGGCTTAGAATTTCAAATATCAATTTATATCATATGACATTTATAGTTCATATATATCAAATTATAACCGATAAGCATGATAATCTATCCATCATAAGTTGATGATAGCATATATCAATTCGTAAATTGGTTAGTATAATCAAATAGTAGAATATGTAGTTTGATATTTAATAGCATAATAATTTATAAATACGAATACATAAAATATACAATTTGTATATTAATCAATCATAATTAATTTGGTAATGTATAAAATCCAAAAAGAGGTGAGTCATCACTTGCCTAATAGTGATGATTAACAATAATCCCAAATAACTAAATATTCTTTTCAAAACTTATCATAAAATTTATGCTTAATTAGTGCATAATAGGTCTTAAATTAATTTATTAGATTTTGGGAATCTTCAAATTATCGAGACTACCAATCTGAGAAATTTTCACTTGGGAATAGGACAATGGTACCAAAGGGATATCGACATCAATGAAAAAGCCAACTTTGTGAGCAAATCAATATTAATGAGGTTCAATGGTACTTAGGAAGGTCTGATGGAGTTCGGCACATCCAAAAATCTTCTTTAAGCTCTTCCTAGGATATGACATCAGGGTCCTAATATGAACACAAGACTAAGGCCTAGATCCCTTCGAGAGCAAATAGTAGGGAAGAAGAGAGAGAAAGAGATAAGAGAGAAAATGAGAGAGAAATAAGGATGGCTCCCCCCTTCTCATCTCAAAATAAGAGAGGCCTCTTGCTCCCTACTATCCTCCATCCAAAGGGCTTATAGTAGTGAATTCCAGTGGTGGTTAAAGACTATCAGTGACTGCTATGGTGGCAAGATGCCATCCAAGAATAGAGACAAAGAATTCATACTGAGAAAATTAGAGAGAGGATGGAGAAGGAAACATAACTTGTGGGCCTAGCATCTTGGATGATACTAGGCAGAAGATTGGTAGGGTAGAGACTAGAGTAATTGGGGCTCACCGAAAGTAAATTAGTAACCTTAATTGCAATAAGTCTGGCTCCCAAAGGTAAGGGAATCAAGGCTTAACCCAGTCCCTTGATCCTTGGTGACCTACGATGTTAATCAATGGCCGCCAAAGAGAGAGAAAAGGAGCTTGCCTGGTGGAAGGTTTCATTGATAGTGCGAGACTATTGTTGATCGCTACAGTAGTGACTCACTATTAAAGAATAGACCAAGAAGAAGGAAGATAGGAGATGAAAGGGAAGACTAATCAATGGCCCTTGATAGTTGATCGATGGCCCTGGTGATCAATCAGGCCCTCCCAACCATTCAATAGCCAGATCAATCTAACTTTGATGAATAGTGATAGGCTGAGGTGGTGCTCCTCAACCATTTTCTTCAACCATGGCAACATAGAATCATCGATCAGAATAGGAAGGTCAAAAAGATCTTGTTGTTAGTGATGGCATCTTTAGTGTTGATCGACTTTGGGTTCGTTAATGATCGTACTAAGAACTCTAGTGGGCATGATGCAGTCAAAGATAAAGGCTACTCAAAGACTAATTTTTTAGCAAGTGAATATTTCTTAATTTTCAACATAGATGATTCTAATGTGCAGGAGAAGACTTAAAGTTTGTGATGTTTATCCAATTACTATATACAGATAAATTTAAAGGTTTTACATCTTATCTCATAACAATTTGTTGGGAGTTGAATCTTTCAAGTCCGTAGAGAATTGATAAAGCAAAAGATCCCCATATCTTCTAATAGTCTAACAAGAAAATTCATAAGATAGAGAACCATTGAAGCTCATAAAGAAAGTATGATTGCATCGTAAGCTATATCTGAACAAGCTGGAAGGGCGATCCTATGAGATTTATGCTAAGCTAAGATGGTGGAATGGAATATATTCTATAAAACCATCAAACTAATGCATTTATTCAAAAAAAATAAAAGTAACAGTTAATTCATAGGTGTTCAATGAACTTAAATTTTAAAGTTTATCTCTAGTCATATCAAGCAAGGCAATAAGATGTGCATCAATCCAAAAAAAATAATGTAGGAGCATTTGGCTTTATTTAGGCCAAACTAAAAACTAATGTGACTAGGTTTAATTTGCTTAAGAATAATTATTTACACATGTTAGAAAATAGAGACAAATTTTTAGGGTCACTTCACAAGGATGGTTGGAAGGTTTTCTCCAGTTGAATTTATGAGTCTAGTTTCCAACACAATGAATGGTGTATGAATTGGATTTCTCTAGAGAAAGTCATGGTTGATTTACTGTGAAGTAGATTGTCAATTCCACGAACAACACTATCTTGATATTGGTCTTCATTGGATCCTCATCTCTTACATCTCTTCATTGCTTATATTATATATATCCATATTTTGGCATCTTATTACACCAAAACTAGATTCCACATCTAAATATCTATCATCTACCATCATTAGTTATCATGAATAAGATGATCATGGTTTATTATTGCTTATTCAAATTGAAGCCAATTTAATGTAATGCAGTTCTACTTTCCTTCTATCAAATAGTAAAACATGTTGCTTTCTTAGAGGATAATTGAATGTCTTGGTTTTCATTAAATTCAAGCAGATGATAGCGATCAGTCTGGTTCAAGAAAAAACATTCACCTTACAACCTTGTGCCTTTCCATTGTCAATGAATTTCCTTTTGTTTAAGTGACCAGCTTTCATATAATTTAGATATTTAGAAAAGATATGCAGTTTAGGGTGTGTTTAGGAGGCCGCGTAGGATTGGATTGGCAGTGCCCAAAAAAAATTCATCTTACAAAACTATGCCTTTCTATTGTCAATGAATTCCCTTTTGTTTCATGCAGCTGGCTTTTATTATAATTTAAATATTTAGAAAGATATGCAATTCTATGCGGAATTGGATTGATAGTACCATGCCAATCCAATCCCATGACACTAGAAAAACTTAGGGCATACAGTTGGTATAGCAATTTCATACTTTTTGATAAAGAATGCTGATTAAATGATGAAACCCGCAGCTTATCAACCCAACTTTTGTCTCCTCAAATGTGGGATTGGTTTGTTTCACAAACCAATCTCATCCAATCCATCATTCCAAACGTGCCCTTAGTTCCATCATGCAATATAAACAAGGTTTTAGATTCTTGCTAAGCCCATCATAAATCTTAATTTGCTATGAAGTACAGTTAAATTTGGAAGGTACGAATTCTCATAACATACCTATGTAATGCCTCTTTAGAATATTTTTGAGATTGATGTCTTCTGGAGATCACCTATTTTTTATTTTATGATATAATTTTGACATAGAAAACAAGTATTTGTCTACTTGCATGCAAAAAACAGCTACTAATAATTATCTTTGGTTATGAAAATAATCATTATGAAATTATTTTGAAGATTTTAAATCAGTTTTGACTTACAAAACGTCTCATGATCGTTGGATTTTTCTTTTCCTTTTTGTTGACCCTGCATTGATTTTAATGATCACAAAATAATTAAGTAGGTTACTGATGATTTTGGTGTAGATCAATGTGACTTGCAGGTATACAAGAGTCACCAAGAATATCTAAATGGATTCCAAGCATCAAAATCAATATGTGGTTCAAGAGAGAGAATCCCAATATCTGAGAAGGACTCAAGGTCAAATTAAGTAAAACTCAGATATTTGGCAAAATTATCAAGTGTAGAAAGTTCAAGATTCAATGGTTTTTCAAGTCCGTGGAGCAATTTTTCAAGTTTTGGAGACTTTAGTCAACTCCCACGGCAACTTGGAATGGAAGAATGAAGCCCTTAGCCGACCCATATGTGAATTATCAAGTCAAAAATGTGTCACAGAAGCTTTTACAGAAGAAAACCTTGGATTAGTCGGCTCTAAAGCCGACTACTGTGACCACACAATGGTCTGGCACAAGGTAGTCGGCCCTAGAGCCCACTACTATGGGACTTACAGTGGGTTTACCCACGTTAGTCGGCTCTGCAGCCGACGACGTGGTGTTAGGGGCGGTGGGTTTACCCACGTTAGTCGGCTCTAGAGCCGACTACTATGGTGTTAGTCGGCTCTAGAGCCGACTAACTCAGCCTGGGATGGGAAAAATCTCAGGTTAGTCGGCTCTGGAGCCGACTAACACCCTGAGAACTTGCCCAAAGGCTAGTTCTAACATTCCAACGTTCGGAAACGGCCATTCTAATAGTCTAATCCCTCAACCAACTATAAATACAAGTTAATGGGATGGATTAGTAAGAAGTTAAGTGGATTTTTGAAGGATTACAAGTGAGAAAAAGAGAGATTTATCAAGCCAAATCCAAAGAAAATTCAGCCTGCTCCAGTTTTCAAAAATCACTGTAGCTGAAGTTTGAAAATCCATTGAAGCCCATTCAAAGCTCCCACCAACCACTTCAGAAGCTTCATCAAGTGCTATTAACTCCAGCATTCAAAGAAGTGAAGCTCATTCAAGGAAAAAATGCTTCAAAACTGTAAAGTGTTTTTTATTGTATTTATTTGCTCATTAAGGAGCTATTCTTGCTGAACTTGTTTCTTATTGTATCTTATTGAGTTTCAACTTGGTTGAAACTTGTGAGTGGTATGCCAAACCCTTAATTGGTAGTTGTAAAGGCTCCCTTATACCTAGAAACAAGAAGCTAACTAAGTAAGCTAGGTTGTAATCGTTGGAGAACGATTAATGGTAAAAATTCTCAAGGGATTCTTGGGGAGTGGATGTAGGTGCAAGGGTTAGCACCGAACCACTATAAACCTTTGTGTTTGTGTGTGCCTTTCACTGTTCTTACTGTGTGTTTCAAGTTTGACACTTTACTCACTCTTATAACTTTGCAAGTATTGCACATCATTGTTTAAAATTTTAAAAGGAACCCAATTCACCCCCCCTCTTGGGTTGCTTAGCTGGGCAACAAGTGGTATCAGAGCATTGGTTCTCTTACTTGTATTTGTCTTAACCAACAAAGAGTCCAAGATCTATGGCAGTCCAAATGAGTTCCTTGTTGATTGAGGGACAGTCCACAAACAGACCACCTTTATTCAATGGCACAAATTATACTTATTGGAAGGCTAGGATGAAAATTTTTAGTCAAGCACTTTGACTATGATCTATGGAGTATCATTGTCAATGGCCCTCACACACCCATTCTTAGAACAAATGGTCTTGAAATCCTCAAACCGAAAGCGGATTAGGATGAGCATGATAAGAAAATGGCTCAGCTGAATGCTAAAGCCATGAATGTGTTATATTGTTCACTTAATGCAAATGAGTTTAATAGAATTTTTACTTGTATTTCTGCCAAAGAAATTTGGGATAGACTTGAGGTCACCCATGAAGGCACAAATCAAGTGAAATAATCTAAAATCAATATGCTTGTACATAGATATGAACTATTTAAAATGTAACCAAATGAATCAATTGCTGATATGTTCACTAGATTTACTGATATTGTGAATGGCCTTAAAAGCTTTGGAAAGTCTTATACTAACAGTAATTAGTGAGAAAAATTTTGAGATCTTTGCCTAGGTCATGGGAAGCTAAGATGACTGCAATTCAAGAGACAAAAGACCTCAACATCCTTCCTCTAGAAGAGCTTATGGGATCACTGATGACCCATTAAATTCAAGTCAAACAACATCTTGATGAGGAGGAGTCCAAGAAGAGAAGAACCATGGCCTTAAAGTGCTCAGATCAAAAGGATGAATGTGATGAATCTTCAGAAGAGAGTGAAAGGGATGATGAGCTTGCTCTCATCACAAGAAAATTTAGAAGATTCATAAGGAAGAAGAAACAAGGAGCGAAGAGAAGGCCACTGCTGAAAGGAGACTTCAGCAAGGAGAAGGATAAGGAGCAGCCTCTCACATGCTATGAATGCAAGAAGCCTGAACTTTTCAAGGCTGACTATCCACAATTAAAGAAAGGTCCCAAAAAGGCTAAGAAGAAAGCATTGATGGCAACTTGGAGTGATAGTAATGGCACAAGTTCAGAGGATGAGAAACAAGAAACAGCAAACTTGTGCATCATGGCTTGTGAAGAAGAGGTAATCCCTAACTCTCAAACTGAATTTATATTTGATGAATTGCAAGATGCTTTTTATGATTTACTTGCTGAATTCAAAAAGTTAGGCAGCAAAAACAAAGATTTGAAAAATCAAGTCCAAAAATTGGTTTTTGAAAAAAAAAAATTTTCAAATGAGAATTCTGTTTTAACCCAAGAAAATCTGAATTTGAAAAATGAAATTAACAAACTGAAACCCATTGTGGACAAATTTACTTTAAGTTCCACAAAATTGCAAATGATTCTTGACAACCAAAGGGCTGTTTTTAATAAAGCTGGACTAGGTTATAACCCTTTAAAGAAGCAGAAATTTTTGAAAAATATTTTTGTTCCATTAAACAACTTTTCAAAAATTACTTGTTTCAAATGTGAAAAACCAGGATATAAAGCCTATGCATGTAACTCTCATATCAACAAGAATATCAAGAAGATTTGGGTTCCTAAAGGAACCATTCATGCTAACCCCAAAGGACCCAAGAAAACTTGGGTACCTAAGAACATAACTTGATATTGTGGTTGCAGATGTGTCTTGTGTCCCATAATGCAAAAAGAAGATGGTACTTGGATAGCGGGTGCTCAAGACACATGACGAATGATGAATCTCAATTCATCACTTTGGAAGCTAAGGATGGAGGAGTGGTTACTTTTAAAGTAATGCTCAAGGAAGGATCATTGGCATTGATAAAATTTGTATCACTTCCCATACTTTTATTGATAATGTTCTTCTTGTTGATGGATTAAAGCATAGTTTGTTAAGCATTAGTCAATTATGTGATAAAGGTTTTAAAATCATTTTTGAATCATCTGTTTGCATGGTAACAAATCTTGCTGATGACTGCATGAAATTTATTGATCATAGGCATGGAAATGTTTATATGGTAGATCTAAATGAGCTTAATGACCAAAATGTTGAATGTCTAGTTGCTATGAATTCTAAATTTAATGATTCTAGTTGGTTATGGCATCGTAGACTTGCTCATGTTAGCATGGATTTCCTTTTCAAACTAATTAAAAGAGATTTAGTAAATGGTTTGCTAAAATTAAGTTTTAAAAAGTACAAAATTTGTGATGCATGCCAGTTTGGAAAACAAACTAGAGTTTCATTCAAATCCAAAAATGTGGTTTCAACTTCTAGGCCCTTGGAATTTTTACACATCGACTTGTTTGGACCAACTAGAACCACAAGTCTAGGTGGTAAACGTTATAGTTTTGCAATCATTGATGATTTCTCTCGTTTTACTTAGGTTTTATTCTTAGCAAGCACAGATGAAGCTTTTTCTGCATTTTTAAAATTTTTCAAAAAAGCAACAAATGAAAAAGGTCTTCAAGTTGCATCTATTCGAAGTGATCATGGAAAAGAATTTGAAAATCAACATTTTGAAAGTTTTTGTAATGAAAAAGGAATTAACCATAACTTTTCTGCACCTAGAACCCCTCAACAAAATGGTGTAGTTGAAAGGAAAAATAGAACCCTTGAAGAAATGGCCCGAACCATGTTGTGTGAAAGCAATCTCCCAAAATACTTTTGGGCTAAAGCAATCAATACAGCATGTTATGTTTTGAATCGAGCTCTAATAAGACCTATTTTGAAAAAGACCCCATATGAACTTTGGAAAGGTAGAAAACCAAACATTGGATATTTTCATGTTTTTGGATGTAAATGTTTTATTCTAGATAATGACAAAATAAATCTTGATAAATTTGATGTAAAATCTGATGAAGAAATTTTTTTTAGATATTCTACCAATAGTAGAGCTTATAGAGTATTTAATAAGAAAACATTAGTAGTAGAAGAATTCATTCATGTAGTATTTGATGAAACTAATGAACTTCCATCAAGGAAGAAGGATATAGTTGATGATGCAGGTCTACTTGAAGAAGGAATGCAAGACATTACTCTAAAGGAGAAAGAAGGATCAAATGAACAAAGTAATCAGGAAGATAGCATTGAAACACTCCAACGAGCTGAACCTCAAGGTACGTATGATTTGGAAAAGGAGTGGAGGTATGTCCACAATCACCCCAAAGAACTTATTATTGGTAGCCCATCTCAAAGAGTAAGAACTAGGTCCTCATATAGAGATGCATGTAATCATTTAGCATTTGTTTTACAAATTGAACCAAAATGTTTTGATGATGCTAAAAATGATCCTGATTGGATAAATGCAATGCATAAAGAATTAAATCAATTTGAAAGAAACAATGTATGGATCCTAGTTGATAGACCAATAGATTATCCCATAATTAGCACTAAATGAGTTTTCAGAAATAAATTGGATGAGCATGGAAATATAATTAGAAATAAAGCAAGATTGGTAGCTAAAGGTTATAATCAGGAAGAAGGTATTGATTTTGATGAAACCTTTGTTCTTGTTGCAAGATTAGAAGCTATTAGACTATTACTTGCTTTTGCATGCTTCATGAATTTCAAATTATTTCAAATGGATGTTAAAAGTGCTTTTTTAAATGGATATATTGCTGAGGAAGTTTATGTAGAACAACCACCCGGTTTTGAAAATAATAAACATCCAAACCATGTGTTTAAGTTAAACAAAGCTTTGTATGGTTTGAAACAAGCACCCCGGGCATGGTATGATAGATTAAGCAAATTCTTGATAAGCAATAATTTCATTAGAGGAAATGTGGACACTACATTATTTATAAAAAGAGAAAATAATGATATGCTTATTATGCAAATTTATGTGGATGACATCATTTTTGGTGCTACTAATGAAATTTTGTGCCAAGATTTTGCTAAGCTCATGCAGGGAGAGTTCGAGATGAGCATGATGGGTGAACTCAATTATTTTCTCGAACTTCAAATAAAGCAAAATGTAGATGGAATCTTCATTAGCCAAAGTAAATACACAAGAGAAATTCTGAAGAAATTTGGCATGGAGAATTCTAAATGTGCCTGTACCCCTATGAGCTCATCTTGCAAACTTGATTTGAATGATAATAGTAAATTAGTAGATTTAAAGCTTTATAGAGGCATGATAGGATCACTTTTATATCTAACGGCTAGTAGGCCTGATATTTTATTCAGTGTATGCATGTGTGCTAGATTTCAAGCTAATCCTAGAGAAACACATTTAAATGCTATGAAAAGAATCTTAAGATATTTAAATAGTACTAAAAATCTTGGTCTTTGGTATGCTAAGCAATCTACTGTTGATCTGATTGGTTACTCAGACTTTGATTTTGCTGGTTGTAAAATTGATAGAAAATCAACTAGTGGAACTTGCCAATTTCTAGGAGTTAACTTAATCTCATGGTTTAGTAAGAAACAAACTTCAGTTGCTTTGTCCACAGCTGAGGCTGAATACATAGCTGCTGGAAGTTGTTGTACTCAAATCTTATGGATTAAGCAACAACTGGAAGATTATGGCATTAAACTTAAAGACATTCCGTAAAATGTGACAATACTAGTGCCATTAATTTGACTAAAAATTCAATTTAGCACTCTAGGACCAAACACATTGAAATTAGACATCATTTCATTAGAGATTATGTTCAAAATGGAGATATAATCCTTGAATTTGTTAGTATTGATAAGCAATTAGTTGATATTTTACAAAACCCCTTGATGAAAACAAATTTTATGAAATTAGAAGAGAACTTAGCATGTTTGACCCCTATCAGAATGAGTCAGCTACTTAGATTGATTTTTTAAATTTTTTTTGGACATGCATTTAAATATTAAAAATCATGACAATTAGCCCAACTGACCCCTCTTCATGATCCCATAACATGCGTAGCTTGCAAAAATTATTTTCTATGAAAATTCTTAGATTTTCTAGAGGCCTAGCGTCTTGCTCCCCATGTTAGTCGACTGGGGAGACGACTAACATGGAGTTAGTCGGCATGGGAGCCGACTAACACCAAGAGATGCTCGGTTTAAAAGAAAACTGAACGCCTCTTGGACTCCCACTTCCTCATTTCTTTCCCATCTTCTTCCAAAACTCTTTCCCCAAGCCTAGAACCCTCTAAACCCCTTCCTCCACCCTCTCTAGATCCTTTCTTCCCTCCAGATCTAGCGCCTCAGCTCCATGGCTCCACAGATGAGGATCCCCCGTGTGCGGCAAGAAGAAGCCCCGGAGAGCTCTCGCAAGAGAGGAGCACAAGCTCCTACCGTGCCCTCTCCCTCAAGGTTCTTTGGCATCCAATCATTGTCCACAAGAGCTATCTCAAATGGAAGGATAGTGGACTTTGGATTCCTTGCCGGGGAACGGTTCAATATTGGGCGGATGCTTCAACAAAGGGGATGGAGCTTCTTGTGCAAGACAGAGGTTGCAATCTACCCGAAATTGGTAAGAGAGTTTTACCAAAATCTCTCTATTGATTTCACCTCTGCTTCTTCTATAGTAAAAGGGATTAATATTGAGCTGGACCGTGCCTCCATTGGAAATATCTTAAGAGTCCCTATTGGTGGAGTTTGTGAGGATTCTCCTGAGGATAGAGCTCACAAGATTGAGACTATCCTAGGAATTGAGGATGGAAAGGGTGTAGACCGTTTGGAGGCCAACACCCTAAATGTAGAAATGAGACTACTCCATCACATCATCTCTAGGATTTTCATCCCTAGAACTGGTAGCTTCAATCTGGTCACTGGAAAGGATCTGACCCTCATGTATCACATTATCAATAACATCCCCTATGATCTCTCTGATTTGATGTTGACTATGTGGAGAGAAACAGTCAACAGAGCCAAATCTTCTCTTCCTTATGGTATGCTTCTCACTCATTTTTTTAAGCATTTTGAAGTAAGACTAAAGGGTGAAGAATCCACCAAGCTGCACCATTCGGACTTCTACAATGAACATTCTCTGCATCGAATGGGTTTTGTAAAGATTAATCGGCGATGAACCAGAGGAAGAGGAAAAGAGGCAGAGGCAGATGAGCCAGCTAAGGCAGAGGGTCCATCTTCTTCCTCACATGAGGAGGCTAGACCAAGTACTAGGCAGCAGCCTGAGGAGCCCACAGCACCCCAGAGGACATCTATTGAGTTTAGTTAGGATCAGCTGCAGTACATTGTCATAGAAGTATCATCTGCTCTCTCCAGCAGAAGTTCAGGGGATAGTGGCTCATCTACAGGTGATTTTACTATGGTACCTCACATTTCTACTGTAAATGAGACCATGACTCAGATGATGATGAGGTTGGACAGGCTGGAGTACTCTGTAAATGTTATTAGTAGAAGGCTAATGATGCATGAGATGAGGGATCATGAATCTGGATATGGCCGTGACTCTGAGGAGTTAGCCCGAGTGGCTGAAGAAGTGAGACAACTGAGAGCTCAGATTGTGTCCTTTGGTGGAAAATCTGAGAGACTGAAGATGTCCATTGGTCTCCTTCACCATTTGGTCTCCACCATCAGCGACCAGCTTGCTTCAGTTGCATTTCAGCCACCTACCCATCTTGCTCAGCCACCTCCCCAGCCTGGCTTTATATCTGCTCACCCCCGCTCCAGGCCACCACATGCATCCTATCATCCTCCTCCACAAGGACGTGGTGCTGGATCTTCTGCTCAGCCATCTGTTGTATCCTCAGATGAGGAATAGATTAGGTTATCTTGTTGTGTCTAAAATATATTAGGATCTCTATGTATTGTATTGTTTGTATTAGAATGTAATGTTTGTAATACTTGTATTAGAATGTCATCTTATGAATCTAGTCATGTATGAAATCCTATGTATGAAATCTTATGCTTAATGAAATGTTTCTTTTTATATAATTCTGTGTATGAAATTTCCTTTTTGTGAAATGTTTCATGTTAATCTTCCATTGTGAATTTGTCATAAAAATTTCCATATGAGGTCTTTCATTTGTCATGAAAATTTTTAATATTGAACTATCAAGGATGAGATGTATAAAATTAAGTGCTTAATCTTTCACTTTCTTTTTGATTGATGACAAAAAGGGGGAGAATGAACCCATGAAAAGATCAAAGAGGGTAAGCACACATTTAAAAAGGAGAAGGATCTTCTTATCAAGTTTGAAAAAAATTTTCAAAACTTTTTCATCATGTTTCAGCTAGTTTCAAAAATTTTTCATTATGTTTTTGTAAGTTTTTCAAGTTTTCAAAAATGGTACATCATGTTTCAGCAAGTTTTCAAAAAGTTTCAGCATGTTTCATAATTTCAAAATGGAACAATGAGAGCATATGTTTAGGGAGAGTAAAATTGAAAATAAGATGATCTTTTTGAAATTTTTCAAAAAGGGGAGACAAAACTTGTTAGTTTCATTTCACTTTCTTTTAAATCAATTAAACTTTGTTTGAAAACTTTTTCTAAAAATTTTGACATCAAAAACTAAGGTTTTGGCATACTATGCAGATTTTTGGCACGCCTTTGGCACTTTCTAGTCTAACTGCCGAAACTCTGAATTTTTAGAATCAAAATTGTAATCTCAGCATGAAGACAAAGTTTATTTGTATAAATCTTCATCCCCAGCATATAACTTTTGGATTTGGCACTGAATTTAATCATTTTGGCACAAAACTCAACTTTTTCATGAAAAATTCAGATTTTTGCTGAAAATTCAGCTTTTTGGGTTAAAATTCACTATAAATCCCACCAAAAATCTGATTTCTCTGGGTTCAAAACATGAAAAATGAATGTCATATTGTTTTTGAAGTACTCGGATAAAAATTTTTAATTTTTGACTCATATTCTTACTTTTAGCACTTTTTTCGAGATTTTTAGCACAAAACCTATATATGAAACTGACTTAGAAATCTCTCCTGATATGAGCCAAATAATCTTAACCTTGTGTTAAGTTCAATGCTGCATTGCCTTAAATTATTATTTTAATATTATACTTAATGGTTTTGTCATCATCAAAAATGGGAAGATTGTTGACCCTGCATTGATTTTGATGATCACAAAACAATTAAGTAGGTTACTGATGATTTTGGTGTAGATCAATGTGACTTGCAGGTATACAAGAGTCACCAAGAATATCTAAACGGATTCCAAACGTCAAAATCAGTATGTGGTTCAAGAGAGAGAATCTCAATATCTGAGAAGAATGACTCAAGGTTAGATTAAGTAAAACTCAGATATTTGACAAAATTATCAAGTGTAGAAAGTTCAAGATTCAATGGTTTTTCAAGTCCGTGAAGCAATTTTTCAAGTTTTAGAGACTTTGGTCAACTCCCATGGCAACTTGAAATGGAAGAATGAAGCCCTTGACCGACCCACATGTGAGTTATCAAGTCAAAAATGTGTCACGTGCTTTTACGTAAGAAAACCTTGGATTAGTCGGCTCTAGAGCCGACTACTGTGACCACATAGTGGTCTGGCACAAGGTAGTCGGCTCTACAGCCGACTACTGTGGGACTTACAGTGGGTTTACCCACGTTAGTCGGCTCTAGAGCTAACTGCTATGGTGTTAGTCGGCTCTAGAGCTGACTAACTCAGCCTGGGATGGGAAAAATCTCAAGTTAGTCGGCTCTGGAGCAGACTAACGCCCTGAGAACTTGCCCAACGGCTAGTTCTGACATTCCAACGTTCGGAAACGACCATTCCAACGGTCTAATCCCTCAACCAACTATAAATACAAGTTAATGAGATTGATTAGCAAGAAGTTAAGTGGATTTTTAAAGGATTACAAGTGAGAAAAAGAGAGATTTATTAAGCCAAATCCAAAGAAAATTCAGCCTGCTCCAGTTTTCAAAAATCACTGTAGCTAAAGTTTGAAAATTCATTAAAGCCCATTCAAAGCTCCCACCAACTACTTCAGAAGCTTCATCAAGTGCTCTTAACTCCAGCATTCAAAGAAGTGAAGCTCATTCAAAGGAAAAAGGCTTCAAAACTGTAAAGTGCTCTTTATTGTATTTATTTGCTCATTAAGGAGCTATTCTTGCTGAACTTGTTTCTTATTATATCTTGTTGAGTTTCAACTTGGTTGAAACTTGTGAGGGGTGTGCCAAATCCTTAATTGGTGGTTGTAAAGGCTCCCTTGTGCCTGGAAACAAGAAGCTAACTAAGTAAGCTAGGTTGTAATCGTTGGAGAATGATTAGTGGTGAAAATTCCCAAGAAGTTCTTAGGGAGTGGATGTAGGTGCAAGGGTTAGCACCGAACCACTATAAACCTTTGTATTTGTATGTGCCTTCCACTGTTCTTATGGTGTGTTTCAAATTTGACACTTCACTCACTCTTATAACTTTGCAAGTATTGCACATCATTGTTTAAAATTTTAAAAGGAACCCAATTCATCCTCCCTCTTGGGTTGCTTAGCTGGGCAACACTTTTCTTTTTCTTTTAAGGAGGAGGTCCTTGGATCCTTTTGATATGCATTGTGGTAGAGAGAAACTCTCATTAACCATAGGCATTGGGCCAACATGAGCTAAGTCTATAGCCCATAGGATTTAATCAGACTTCTTAGGTGTTACAGGGTTCTTAGGTGTTACGGGACTGGAGGCAAACATTGCATGGCTCCTGGTGTCGTCTTGATTGCTATTAATCTCACGACAATGCCTCTCAGCTACTCAATCTTTTTGGAAATCGTTTTGGCTACAAGTTTGGGATGAGATCCAACTCTTATGAACCGTAGCATTCTGCACGCAACGCAGGAGCATTGGTATAATTTATACCATTACGCACATAGCTCACAAGCTACAGAAGAAACATGAGATGCAATTGCTTTGATCATCACCTCGATTAAAAATAAATAAAGATAAAAAATTACAGAAGTAATATTTCCTAGCGTAAAGTTTAATGATTTAAAAGATTTTTTTTTAAACTGTATTTAACAGTATTTGTGAATGAATGATGAAATATTAAAGATGTGATTATAAACTATATTAAAAATAAGGTTAATATAAAAGATATAAAAATATCATTAATATTTTTTAATATCATAATGTAAAAAAAAGGTGAAATAGAAAAGTGGTGAGTTTATTTAATATTCTGTTCTCCTAATGTTGCAATCTTTTTTTACTTTTTGAATAATTTTTGCTTTTAATTCTGTTAACTTATTCCCTTCTGCATTAACAGGTTGAAGGATAAAAGAGAAAAAGAAATGACCTTCAAAAAAAAATTAAAAAAAATCTCATACCAAACATACCAAAGTAAAAGCAGCATAATAGAGAACAGTGCCACCAAACTGCATACCATCTGTAAAGATAAATATTGAACCTTGTTAATTTGGAGCAAAAGTCACCTTAGTTATAAAAAATTCAGAACTTTTGACCCGTTCTTGCTGGCTATCAGCTAAGAAACGGGTCCAAATCAATCCATTGACCTCTTTTCTCTTTCTTTTACATCTCTGCGGAGTAGGTGAGCCAACGGGTCACCAGTTTGTTATCGTTGGCTCAAAGACCAAAACAGAAGGAAAAGAGAGAGATTCCAAGTAGTCTTCCCCTGGCCATCCATCTCAGGGCAGCTTACCAGTGGCCAGTGTGGCCCTTATCCTTCTACTCCCACCTCCATCACGTCTTTATCTTATCCCTGTCTCGGTCTTTTATTCTCCCACATAAACTACTACACTTGCTGGCCATAAAGCATTGCCCACCAACTAAATATGTAGCTTGGTTGGGATTGTCTGAGCTAAGTGCCAGCTCAAGCCTGACCAGACCAAGAGGTATTGGCTAATTGGGGAAGGCCAGGCTAGATTGAGCCTTAATAGAATTTTGACTAAAAGCCTGCAACATAATTTCGGATAAGTTCGAATTGGATTAGATTAGATTGCTCCAAGTGTTTGAATAAACCGATTTGAGATCAGGCAAAAACTTTTCAACCCAAACTCGGCCTGATCTATTCATTAAGTTGAGCTAGTTCACATTAATTCAATCTAATTTGCTTGCTTAAGTTGAATATGATGACAACTATAGTAGATAAAACTTCTTTCAATAAGTTCATGGTTTATACAAAATGTGGATTAGCATCATCACCGTCAACTACATTTCATGCATGTTTTCAGAAATAGCGCATCCATAGGTTTTGAGTGGCCAAAATAAAATAATTGGTTGGTCGACGCCCAACTCAAGTGGATAAGATCAACTGTGGATGAAGAGCTGACTTGTGGAACTGATACGAAGACGAAGACGTGATCCTTGGAAATAATTGAGAAAGGTGTTGACAGAATCAAAATATGCCGTATCAGTATCACTAAATTGAAAATTATTTAAATGTTTGTTTTGCACCGCAAAAATTTTATATCTCTGCAATGATAAGGGTGGTGCATGCGCTGCGTTTCACTTTAAAAAACGATTAGATGATGATGCATGTCTATGTCTGACGATATGTCAAATCTACTTTACAGCTCCTTTCAGTTATCAGAACCAAACCGCACTGGTCGAGATGATACAATGAACCCGCTAATCCATAAATAATCGAAACGTACGGATTATAATTTCAATTCATAAAACAAAAATGATGATCGTCCTGTTTGTCTCGTTTGGATCAATAATTTCTATATCT
The DNA here is from genome assembly GCA_017589505.3 of Metroxylon sagu. NCBI lineage: Eukaryota > Viridiplantae > Streptophyta > Magnoliopsida > Arecales > Arecaceae > Metroxylon > Metroxylon sagu. The sequence goes on from JACVBY030000644.1 coordinate 921,077, forward strand.
TAAGCAGATGAGGATGGAATAAAAATTATTTTATCTCCACTGCAGAGGCTAGACGGATAAATTCATTCACAAAAATTTACAAAAATTTGCACCAGAATGCCTCATTCTTATATATTATTATTATTATAATATATATATATATATATATATATATATATATATTATTATAAATGAAATGAAGCTTCAAGAACGTAATGAGGGTGAAAAGAGAATGTCGATGAGAAAATAATGAAGCATAAACTCTGATAACCATAAATATACGACAACTAAATAACCGCACAAAGTAGTTGCGGTCTAAATCATTTTGTTCTTCGGACGATCCAAATGTCTTATTCCTTTCCACTTACTAAATTTTTAATTAAATCATGCGTTGCATTCATTGTCATGAGAATAATATTCAAAGATAAACAATCAATCATGTATTAGTCAACTTAACTATCAAAAATTAATTTTTTGATATGATTTCTGTGACATCCAAGGTCGCTTGCTGATACAATTAATTTCATTAGTAGATCAAAACTATGTGATTCAAAAACTCAAGTAAAAATTAATGGGTAACAAGTGAACTTGAGTTATAAGCACATAACATTTTTTTTTCAATATAGGATTATTTTTGAGTGCTACAATCTTCTCTTCTTATAAGACGTATTCGTCGCACGCCACAGGTTAGTCAGAATCTACTACTGACCCCGATCATTGGTGTTGTAAGGATGACTCCACGCTATGGTATACCCATCAATTTTTGTACACATGGATCGGATCTGATAATATTTGTAACGCTCTAAGCTTATTTACTGGTCCAATTAACTTTATTAGCGGATCAAAATTATATAGTCCAAAAATTTAAGTAAAAATTAATGTCTAATGAACTTGAGTTATAAAAATATAATTAATTAATTTTTTTTTTTTTTTTTTTTTTTTTTTTTTTTTTTTTTTGAAGTGCTACGGTCTCACTTTCGTAATTTATCCTTTCAACCCATGATGATGTGGTGCGTGGGCCGACAAAGGAAAGCAAAAAGAAATGAAGAGGAAGAAAAAGAAAAAAAAAATCAAGCCGAGAATTCTTTGCTGAGCATCTCCAGTTCACACTTCACACCTCTCGTGGCAGGCGGCCCTTATCCCTTCGTCTCCGTCTCCGTCTCCGTCTCCGCCATATATATTACGATTCTTTTTATCCATGGAAGCGCAACTTGCCTTTGACTGCGTAATTAAATAATAAAACACTCAACAGCTCTTCGATAGAAGGCAAGGCAAGGCAAGGCCCACTAACTCAAGATGCAACTTAGTTTGGCTCACGTGAGCTATACGCTTCTCTCTCTACCCCTTCTTTATTTTTTCACGGTTAAATAGGAAAGAAGGATGAAGAGAGCAGAATAATCTGCACCTAAATTTTATTTTTTAATTTAGAATGATGTAATTCATATGTTATTTTTTTTAAGTACGTTGATGGTATCTGACTCACTTGGTAAATAAATAACCCCAAAGCAAATGTATAAGAAATTATATTTAAATTTTATCCTTTAATTTATTAAGATTTTGATTATAAGCCTATGATTTGAGATAGGTTTGGATAAAATCACGGGCAATGTTGCCATTTCACTCTTACACCAGATGACATTTAAACAATCACGTGATGCTTTCAATTAACAGTTTATAATTCTGGTGAGTTCACTCTTTTTTTAGCCGATCCCATTGCCAGGCTACAAAGTTGAGTAGCGTGATGCCACGTTGTTGTGGAATAAAAAAATAAAAAAAATCTTATTATATACTTGATTCACTTTATTTCATCAAAAATAAATCACTTCACCATCCTACAAATGAAATTGATCTGAAATAATAGATTAAATTGCATTGACTGTAATAAGATTATTTTTTTTAATCTTTTTTTTTAAGAACCAAACGGTTTTACAGTCGCACGAGCTTAAGACTAAATGCATACAGTATACTAGCGAAGTGTATTAAAAAAATAGATTCTAAAAATTATATAATTTAGAATTTAAAAATATTTTAAAAATAAATAATTAAGAGATAAGAAATTAAGCGCACTTGAAATGAGGTATGAAAACACTACCTAACAATGAAAATTTATTCTCTTTGTGCAGGTTTACAGTAATTTCATTCTCTCAACTTAAATCTTCTATTATAAGCATGATTATGTAGAGGCATGACTTAATGGACTCCTTTAATTGTCCCTAAAGATTTAAAATTAAGAAAAAATGTTAAAGAATAATAATAAAAAAAAAAATAAAGGAGTAGAAGAAAGAATGGGTAAGGAATAACAATTAAACAAAAAAAGAGAGTGTAAGAAAAAAATGTGGGGTAGTTACCAAATTAACATAACTATTTTGTAGTCATAATGAATTGTTAGGATTGACAGCAAAATATATATGATTGCCAGTTTACCGTCCTTAAGACTTGACCTGGATATCAATAAATACCATCCTAACATCACATATCTAAATAATTAAGCCCTATGGCGTAGCATTTTATAAAATATTGTAGTAATCTCCTTCCCATTTAGATGATCCTCTCTAGATTTTGTTGGATGATCTTTTTTTTCAGCTCTTCCATGATAAGAAACTATAATAGGAACACTATCACCTGAGTTTCACCCAATATTTTAACTCTTCCATGCAGAGAAAGGTGTTAGTCTATCAAGCCAAAGATAATTAACCAGTAATTTTCTTAATTTTTTAATAAATTTCTTTCATATAACTCAATAAAGAATTAAAATTTTGCCGTGGACTAATTAAATCACCATTTGTTTGCACTTCAAAACTGTTGAAGTTTTATTTTTATTTTTTATTTTTCACCATATAAATCTATGCAACATTACCGTTGAATGATAATATGATTAATTATAGAGCTTAAAAGATTTCAAAATTAGAAGAAAAAGGAAAAATCAAGCAATACCAGGAAACAAAAATGAAGGTGAATTTTGACATAATGGCAAGATTATTTGAAGATCATGATTTTGATTCAAAACATAAAAACAGTCTTTTTTTTTTTTTTCTTTTTTTTTTTTTCAAGCAGAAATAAAGTTGGATGCATTTAATCATTCAAAGACTGATATTGCACCAGCTAAAATATCCAAATACATGAGTCCAGATTCTCTGTTAGTAGAAGTTTGTCACCTTTCTTACTACATATCAATGACAACGAATGCTTACAGCTAATATATTCTAATATGGACGAATGGACAGCAATATTTTTCAGTAACTAGAAAGGCAACAAGAGAGTACAAACTCCAAGCCAAAATCTTTTACCTACCAATTAGCTGGTCGGCTCGGTTGTTGGGATGGTGGGGCTACAAATCCTAAGGATGACTTCGCCCTCTTATAAAAAAAAAAAAATTCAAGCACGCACGTGTTTGTATTCAGTGATGCATCCCATTATTGGTAGGCACATAAGGCAACGCCAAATCAAAAGCCAGAATGATGTCCATGGGATACATGAGCAACAAAAAGATGCAAGTAATGCAACACAACCAGCATGAAATCTTTTATGCATTAATTTTCCTTTTTAGCTGCCATATTTATTTTCTTTATCAAAATATTCTGTTTGTTGGTTGGTGGATGTCACTGATCATGACTGTTGTAGATTTAATCTGAATTATCTTGGGTCCTCCTATTAGAATTAGACTTTTCTTTTTTCTTTTTCTTTTTTTTTTTACTGGTTGGCTTCAATTTATGAGATTGGTTCACTGTTTACTTAGAATTGTGGGGTTTGTTTTGCGATTTATGCCTGATCAACAAGTTTTGATTTGGGGCTTGAGCTATATTTAGGTTCCAAGACTTTGATCATTCTTGCACTATGTACTCCAACATGGATTAAAGATTTCAAACGAATTATCTTTTAATGAGATCTAGCTTTGAGTTATATTCCATCCAAGGCTTGATATGGACCATAAGTCATAAATTTCTATATCTCGATCAAGTTAGGTTTGCTTTAAAATTGAGCAATGATTCTATCCATTTCTTATAGGTTACATATAAATATTCATAATAACTTTTAAAAATCAATTTGAGACTATTCATACCCGATCAAATTGGATCCAATTCCAACTATAAAATGATTGAATTGTGGGATTGTAATTTATGATTTAGGTCTTAGCTTTTCATCTAAATTTAAATTAGCTTGATTTAAAACATCTTTAAAAAAAATAAGAGAGAATCAATATTTTAAATAACAATATTATAATTATTATGGTAGTAATTATAATGGATAATATGTTATAATATAAATAATGGTCATATTTATATTTTTTTCACATCAATTAGAAAATTTAAAATTTGTTATTTTCAAATAATTATAAAATTTGAATAAATTTTATTCAGTGAAAATGAATGGAAAAATGGTTTTAGGTTATAATACCATTACATGAGCCAAGATAGCAATTGGTACGAGAGATAATGGCCATTATAATTTTTCCCTTTGTTTTTAATGGCCCAGGGCCGGCATTTTTGTCCTGTTTTCTTTCGAAGCAAATCCATTCCTTCTTTCCCTGACTCCTCTCTTTATATTCCTCACCGCCCTCCCTGCTTCCATTTTCTTCTCTCTCATATCTCGCCATTCCCCTCTCCTCCTGACGCCGGTCGGATAAAAGTCCTATTTTTAGGTATTCTTCACCATCTTCGTATCCCTATTTTTCTGCGTCCATTTGTTCCGGTTTTTTAACGTAATCTGTCCGTTTCACTCGCAGATCGAAGCTCCCGAATCTTCCAGGTAGACTGTGATGTTAAATTTCCGCTTTTATTAGGAATTTAGGAGCAAAAGCCACTCCTCAAGCCGAAAAATTCGATTGTCCTGGTAGCTGTTGATTTTTGTTTCTTTTATTTTATCGGAGATCTCCGATTCAGCGGCTTGATATGGAGTTCTGTCCGATTCTTTGAAGGTGGTTTTTTTTTTTTTTTTTAAAAAAAATATTTTATAAATGAATATCTTCTTGCAAATATTTTGAATCAACTGAATAGATCTGCTTGTGTTTTCTTCTAATAGAGTTCCGATCTTTGGATTTCGTTTCGATTTTATCCTTATCGCTTACACCTATCGAGAAGATCGAAATGTGCTTTGGATGATGTTTCTCCTGTTTAGCTTGTGGTTAATTTATTGTTCTATTTGATTTCTTAGTTTTAAATTAGGAAGGAAAGGGAAATTTTTAGTCTCCTTTTGGCGTCTGTTAGCTTCCAAGATCTTCTGTTTTCTTTTCCATTTTCGTTTCTGCTTTGATCTGGAGACTACAATTAGAAAAAATATATCCTTTTCTTTACTTTTATTTTTTAAAACATTTTCCTGTGATAGCTGTTTTTAAATAAAAGAATCTATGAACTTCATAAAATATTTGTAGACAACTTTATTCGTGCAGTGCTGGATCCTTCATTCAGTCAGATGTGTATGAAATTATATGCTATGTATATTTGACTATGAGGGCTTGTGTGGAAATTTTCTGCTTTTTCTTGATCTGATATCTTATATCCTGTATATACCTGCCATTTGATAGAAAAAGGAAAGGATTCATATCGAAGTCGTGAGTTTCTTTATTTCTTTTGTATAATTTTATTCTTTCTAATTGGCCATTGCTGGAATTCTCTGTTGTTAATGATAAGTATGTGTAATTCTTGAATTCCAGAGCATTAGAAAGCTGTTGATATTACTTGTGATGGGTTACACAATGGTTTTTTTTTTTTGTCGTATGGTTTATTTTTAAGACTGGGGTGATGAATTTTCATCGAGATAACGAAAAGAACACCCCCAAAAGTACACCTGAGCAAAATCTTGGCTCATGCATAGTTGATGCTTGAGTTTGAGCCTAATGATACGTAACTTCTTTATAAGAACATCTATCTATCTTTCGTTCTCCAGTTTAGTTTCCTTGGTCCAAACTCCAAGAGGGAACCTCATTCTTGATTATGTTGATGGCTCTTTCTTGTTCAAAAGCATCCAAGCACAGAGTTTGAACCACACACACACCAGCAGACTGCCAGTTTTACTTATTGGTTTTGGAAATCATATTTTAACGTTTGTATGATGGTCACTTTTTGCTGCGTCTAATGAAGTCTTTTCCTTTTATCAAAGAAAAGAACAAATGTGTGTTACCTGGATGATCACAGATGTTCGAAGGCACAATTTCTGAAATTAATTGTCCTAAGGAAATTTCAGTATGTCATGCCAAGTATGTGTTGATTAATTGCAACACTGTCATTTACTACTTGTAATCTAAAATATCCAAACATCCTAAAATCTTCTTGATTTTTTTTTCCCCCAATCTGCCAACAAACGTCTGCCAAGTAATCTTTGATTTTGGTTTTATGTTTTATATATACACACACACATTTTCCTTGTTACAGTTGATTCAACTTTCAGAAAATGGAGGCTACTGGTGGCTAAGTATAATCAGAGTTCTATGGCCTTTGGTATACCCTCTATCTCTCCCTCCCTCTCACCCCCTCTCCCCCCAACCAGCACCAACCCTCTCTGCACGTGTTCCTATGTGTGTACACTTCACTTTCATGGATATTGTGGGAGATGTTGACTCCTTTTTTTTGTGGTTCTCCTGAGACTCTGTAGATATCGGGGTTTTGCTTGGGGGCAAGAAAAATTTCAACAACAACAACAACAATCAGGAATTCAGTTTCTGCAGATCAATTGGGAGAATCTATTCTAAGAACAGCCACTCTGGAATGGCATTTAAAACAGTGTGGGCAATTTCCAAAACATCATTGATATTCACACCACGAGTGTTGGCATCCTTCAGGCCTTTGTCTCTTAAAATCCCTATAAGTGATGGATATCATGAATCCCTGTGTTTGAGTTACTGTCATTTATAGTATACCCAACAATTTTTATTGTCCTTTCCAGTAGTCAAAGAACTTTTGGTTGGGGCACAAGGGATTTGTGCATATATTGAAAATTCTTTTAATAGTGAAGTTTAACAATGCCTGACCTTGGTGTTGGTAAATGGTTTGCTGAGTCAGAGATGCATCTCAGCACCACTCTGAAAAGTAATTTTGCAACCTGTTCGAAAGTTTCCTCTTGGTTTACCCTGCAAGCGCCATGGGATATGCACTGTCCTTTATTACCTGGATTACCTGATGATGTGGCAAAGTATTGCCTTGCGCTTGTTCCCCGTTGTTACTTCCCTGTCATGGGTGCTGTCTGCAAGAGATGGAGATCATTTGTCCAAAGCAAGGAGTTCATCACTGTAAGGAAGGAGGCTGGCAAGCTTGAGGAGTGGCTGTACATTTTAACTGGTGATGCAGAAGGAAAAGGGAGCCATTGGGAGGTCTTAGGTTGCTTTGGAGAAATACACCAGGCGTTGCCACCAATGCCTGGTCCTGTAAAAGCTGGTTTCGGAGTTGTGGTTCTTGATGGCAAGCTTTTGGTGATAGCCGGATATTCAGTTGATGATGGAACAGGTTGTGTTTCAGATGATGTCTATCAATATGATTCTCGGCTTAACAGGTATACAGAACTCTTTTCTTTTTGTTTTGTTTTTAGCATTTTCTTCTCAGTATTGTCCAAGAGTGGTATTGAATTAGTGAACTTTAAGGTACCTTCAAGTATTGCATTGTTAACTTCCTATTTATCGTCTGGGGCTTGTGTTAGATGAGCAAGATGCTTCTATATGAGCTCTTTGAAATGAGGGATACTTTAGCAAATTATCTTAAATTTATTTGTTGTTGTTGAAGGGTGGTATCACTTCCACAGATCAACTCCATAGCTTGTTATGTTTTCTATCACTTAAAAGTATTCATATTTGTAATGTTTGTTGTTGTAAGTAGTACTTATTGTTGTTATTATTTCCATATCAGGGATGCTGATAATCTATAGTGTATCAGCATTCGTCTAATGTTGGAGGGTGAAGCTTTAGGATGTCAACTTAGTGAGATTGCTTTTCAAAACTGAACATGAAACCCATTCACACCCACAGGAGATTCAGATACGAAATGGCACTTGACAATGTTTCTTCATTCCAATTGAAAGAAAAAAGGAATCCTGTTCTGTCATCTAACCACCAATGTCAGTGCATCTGATGTTCTAAAAGATGATCCATATCTTCCGGTTGTCAAATAATTTATGTCAAATTTTATAAAATTGGATTCTAGATGATAGAAAATAGATTGTTAACTTGATCGTAAGATGATAAGTGCAGTCCTTTTTCTTCATGAACTTTAGCATTTGGTAATCCTCATGTGATTATCATGATGATATTAGATTACCAGTGATCCTTATAAAGTGATCAGATTCTTGGTGATCTAAGATCACCGTCTTTGACGTGCTATATTCCAGTGATTAAAGTTTTCTGGGTATCTACACTAATCTATTTAGTATACCATAAAAATTCAGGATCATTGGTCATGTAACACCAAAACTATCTCAATTTATTTTGCAACAACCATAATATTTATCATTACTTCATATTATTTATTATGCATATTATTTTTATAATATAATATATTAAATATACTATTATAATGTTATGATATATTTTTATTATATTATATTGTTATTCGAATATCACAATTATAATTTATAATATAATAATATTATATTATTATAATATAATCTTATAATATTAAATTATATTATATTAATGTGATAATAATAGTGGACTTTTTTTTTTTTTTTTTAAGATGAAGGTCATTTTGGTCTCCAAATCTTAGTCTAGATTTGTTGTCTTGGGATGACCTTGGATACCCATCCTCAAGGATAGATATAGGATTACGGCGTTGAATAATGATTTTAGTGGTGAGGATATCGCTGACATGTAGCATCACAAAGGTGCAACCAAATGCAATGATCTTATCACCTCCACTCAAATCACCAGTGATCTTTGATGGATTGCTCCATAAGCATTCGTAAACTACATAAAAGCATCGTGTCTGCAATGCCAGTGAGGCTTAGTCAAAGTGTTCAGCAATTTAGCCTGTTATTTATATTTTTAAGATTTTATGTATCTTAACAGATCTAAATACGTAATGGACCCTCTGGATATAACCATCAGAAAGTAGTAAACATGAAACTCCATTCTGCCTTCACCTTTGTAAAATATTAAAACTATAACCTTTCGTTGATTGGCATCAAAGCTGGTGTAGAATTAACAATTCCCTGGTATGTTTGACTGCAGACATATCTTCCATATCAAACACATCAATCTAGATGAGATTGTTGGACCCTCCTCCAGTTTCAGCAGCTGATGCTGGGGGCTGGCGCCTCGCTTCAGCACATTTGGTGGTCTAGTTGCCTACCTGTAGATATGAGAATTTTGTTTCTCCATCCAGTACTCAATCAGTAGCTTGGCATCCATCAGACCACCAATTGGTGCAACTTCTCACTCTAGTATACTGAAAGAACAAAACCAACATGGTTGCATAATCATGACATCATATGATTTCTAAATGTCAATAATAAATATCAGATATATTTTGTTTCCGATAACCTATGTTTCTATCTTATACTGAACCGAATGCAAAGATATTTTGAGGATTACTTCATGATCAGCAGGTCATCCCACCACTATGGTGTTGCTGCTATCACACTTGACTGTTCATCCCAAATCCTGCTGAAGCTTGGTGTTTTATTTGGTCACAATGGCAAGTGTGTTATTTGATGTGGGATTTTTTGGATTTGAGGTTGATAGGGGTTGAGTTACTACAGTAGTGATGCATGGTATGTTTTTTTCTTTCTTGCTATAGATGTACGGAGGGTATTTATCTGGTTAGAAGCAGGTGGTTCCATCTTTTAATCACCTTTTGGTCACTGGTGTTATGGGGCATCACCTTTTTCTTTTTTTTCTTTTTTTTCCTTTTTCAAAGTCTGTAATGAAATGCCTATAACAAGCCAAATAAGTAATAATTGATGCACATGCATATGATTTTATGTCCTCAGGATAATTGCTGTTAACTATTTTTCAAACTTGTCAATTACTATTTGGTGAATCTCTGTTTTGTACATTGCATTGAGCTTTCTTCTTATGTCTTGCACCTCAGTCTCCAGGTTTCCGGAATTATACTTCACTTTCCATTTACCCTATTACTTGTGGAGATCGAAGCTTTTCTTTTCACTGGAGTTTTTTGCAATATAAATAATAATACTCTTTTCTTGCAGATGGAGCAAGCAAGCCAAGATGAATGTTGCTCGCTACGACTTTGCCTGCACCGAGCTCAATGGTGTAATATATGCTGTTGGTGGCTGTGGATCTGATGGTGAAAGCTTATCAAGTGCTGAAGTTTATGACCCTGACAAAAATGAATGGACCTTAATTGAAAGCCTTCGCCGCCCAAGGTGGGGCTGCTTCGCATGCAGCTTTGAAGGCAAGCTCTACGTCATGGGTGGACGGTCAAGCTTCACAATAGGCAATTCAAGATTTGTGGATATATACAACCCTGAATGCCACTCTTGGTGTGAGATGAAGAATGGATGTGTGATGGTCACTGCACATGCTGTTATTGGCAAGAAACTATTCTGTATGGAGTGGAAGAACCAGCGGAAGCTGGCAATATTTAATCCAGTTGACAATTCATGGCAAAAGGTCCCAGTGCCACTTACTGGAAGCTTGGCCATAGGGTTTCTCTTTGGTATAGTTGATGGAAAACTGTTGCTTTTTTCACTTAAGGAAGAGCCTGGGTACCAGACACTGCTGTATGATCCGGATGCTCCAGTGGGATCAGAATGGCAAACATCATCTCTTAAGCCTTCTGGTGTGTGTTTGTGCAGTGTGACTATCAAGGCATGAAGTCTTTTGAAGGTTCAGTGGACTAGCTACTGCAACTAGCTGTTGCTTTTTAGTGTGCTGCTGCTTAAGGTGAGGTCAGATGTGGTGTTCTTTTTCCATTTAGATTGCAAACAAGATTAGACTCATTTACCTTCCTGCGTTTTACGTGATGTGTGAACTGTGGACTTGGTTTCAATTTCAACTCCATTTATGATTCTCTTGATTTGATCAGAAAATGGCTGCAAATTGTTTATGTATTGGCTCTCTTAAGCTCTGTGTTGCTTACTGTCATTATTGGATGAGTGATGGTCTTAGTGTAATAAAAGTTAGAAACAATATTTGTATCAGATATAATATATGTTGACAGGGAAAGTGGAACAGGTGCTCTATGGCTGACTGTTAAGCTTTACTTTGCTGGAGCGCCAGCTTATGGCTCTTCACTGTGCCATTCTGAAATCCCCAAATGTAGACCAAAATTCTTGAAGCATAAATAATAATCTGTGTCATGCTCAATTAAGATTTAAGTCCAAATATTCTAGTTTTAGTATCCAAATCATAACCATCAAGCCTTGTCTCAAGTATATGGAGCATGAATCCTTTGTCACCAAGCATTACTAAGGTTACCTCAGTCTTATTTCAAGATCTCATGAGCTTGACCGATGCTGGAACTTTTCAGTGTAATGCATTATATAATTTACATTTTAAATAATGTATATGTAAACCTTTTGTATTATCAATCTTACTGATCCAAATCTTTGGATGCTAGACGATCCTAACTTACTTTTTGATGCATGGTGGTGACTCCTCCCAATTCTCCATTGCTATCATTCTCTTATCCTCCTAAATACTGCTCGATACTGCTCTCACCTTGCCTCCTGATGCCACATGAAGGACTATCCTTTATCTCGTCTCTCGCTGTGTCACCCAGGCCTACACAGCCTCAGCACGCAAAAAGAGAGCATGGAAGATATCAGCAGCAGCTGAGGGATGGCATCCCTTCCATGCTATGGCCGGCAAACTCTCCCTTCCCTGGATATTTTCCTTTTCTCCTTTGTCTCGGTTAAATCATTAATCTGCATTTTGGGCAGAAAAAGAGAAGTGGAAAGGTGGAAAGAGAAGAGGAAGCCGAAAAGATGTGGAAGAAGGAGCCCATTTGGGCTTGGTCATGAGCTGCAATTGAGCTTAGAATCCAAGCAATTTTATATCTACTTATGCTGATTACTGCATTAAGAATATTGCACCAGATCAATCTGGGAAACATGAGTAAATGACGAACTTAATGCACTAACAATAAAAAGATTACATTGGTCCATGTGACTAAGTACATTCGATTGTAACGAAGCTCTGAACGTAAAATTTCTATATATTAAAAAAAAAAAGCCTGATTAGAGGTTGAGTCTGCAAGGAAGCACAGACCAAAAAATAATTGCTTGGCCATGAATGGTTAGTGCTTGGGCTCTTTCGTCCTCAATGGAGGGCTGAAGAGATGTGATCCATGGAAGTTCATCAGCCTTCAAAGCTTTAGCAGATAAGTTTCCCTTTTTCAAGCTTGTGACAATTCTCTAGTTAATGCATCTTGAGTCTTTTGTTGTTCTCTAAATGACGGTCGCAAGTGGCCTCCAAAGCCTTGAGGACAACTCTTAACTTGTTCTTGATGTTGATTAGCAAACTGAAGACCAATATTAGGAGCCTGTGGAAGAGTATGGACTGAAAAAATAAAAAACCTTCGGCTCAGGTTGGTCGATTTGAGTCGAATCTACCTTCACGGTGTTTTTCATAAATTTTTAACTTCTTTTTGAGATAATTGCAAGAGGTCTGCTCGTCAAAAACGCCAAGCGTCACCATTTTTAACGAGTAGAAAGCACTGTTGGAAGGGGATCAGAGCCATGCATGCATGGTGGTAATGGCTGACGTGAACTATTGGCAATTGCCTCTCGAGATTCAAAATATCAAGAACAAGGGGTGAGATTTAGTCGCCATTGGGAGTTTTGTTGGCAATCCCGTATGCTGCAGTGGACGAATCGCCCTCTAGCCACAACCTGGTAATTTGAAGCTTGTACACTGCAGCCATCATCACACCCTCCCAAGCTGCCCACGATTCAGCAATCAGCATAGAAGATGGGTAGAAAGCTCTGAGATGCAGCATAGATCACCCTGCCATTCTCATCCCTAACAATAAATCCAGCTCTCGCCTCACCTTCGCAAATGGAGCCATCAAAGTTAAGCTTTACAACACCATGGGGAGAAGGTACTCAGCACACTGAAGTGGTAGACATGGATGGTTGGTGCCCAGGAACTAAAGGCAGCCTTTTCCTCTGAACTGCAAAAATTTTTTGGGGAGTGAAAATTAAATGAACATGCAATATGTGAAATTCAAGTTCAATGTAAAACTTGCAAACTTGAAGCAATTCCCAAGATCTTTGGAGAAAACTAGCCTTTTTCTCTTGTTAGGGAGGAGGAACTTTTTCTTCTTAAGAAAACAGAGAGCTTTCTCTTCGTTCTCACGCTGTTGAAAAAACTGGGAGACATAGGTGGGGTGATTACCACTCTCCCTTGGATTCAAAAAAAACAAAAAAAAAAAAAAAAAGGAGAGAGCCGGCCCAGCTCCAAATCCAACAGGGAGTATTACTGTTGGATTGAAAGTCTTTTATTTTGATCAATCCATAGTTGCCACCCCACATAACAAAGAAATGTCCTTTTCTCCTCATTGAGCTGTGGATGAGCCATGAATTGCAGAAGGGAAGCTCTTTCTGTGAATTGAATTAGTATTTGGCATACATAGGACATCATGATCCAAGTAACTTAAGCAAAAATGCGGTTTATTAGAATGTGATCAATGTCTTCTGAGCTAAGTAAGCTCCTTCAGACAAGGAATGACTTGCATAATAAACGATTCCAGGTGATCTTCCACCAGAGAAGTTTAACCTGAGGAATAATAGAAACTTTCCATATCTAAGAAGACTCGGATTTCAGTTTGCAAGGATCATTGGTCTAATAATATTTGAAGTGTCTAACCCAGCTTGTAGTTTTACTCAAAAGGTTCACCTGAAATCCACGAATCCTCAGGGATGCGAGTTGTCCCACCATTACCAAGATGCTAATGGAAGGAACCTAGCAGAGGTTCTGCATGCTATTACAAATGGGTTTTCACGTTGTTGATAAACTCAAGAGCATTAGGATACTCATGGGCATTAGGCTTTTCAAAAAAGATTGACATTGGGAAGTAGTAACAGCAACAAAGCCTTAATCCTAAACTAAGTGGCATTGGTAATATAAATTCTTTTTCTTCATTCAACTCGATTTTAAATCATACTTTTTTGTAAAATGTAAAGATTTTAAGTATTTCTTTATCATTTTTTCTTATATAATTTTTAGTTCATCTGTATCTCTTTTTTCTTCTATATATATCAAATTATTTATTCGCACATGTATATCTCTAGGTCTACCAATGAACATGAATCCAATATATCAGGAAGCAAAGTAATCAAATCATATTCTCTGATTATGCTAAGAATGATAAAGATTCTAAATTTTTAAGTCTCGAAGCTAATAGCATGTTTGATACTATGTGCTGAATATTTTAAATATTTAACTATTAAAGAGGCTAGTGTTCGAAGAGTGAAAAAGGATTTAGCTAATGAATAAGAGAAATCAAAAGATAATTTAAAAGAAATGCCTAATGATATTACTAATAGTAATGAACATGATTTATGAGAAAATATTAGTAATAAGAATGATGCACATATTCGTACTACAAATGAAAATGAATTGAGGAGGATTAAAAGGCAAATAATATTGAAAAATATGCCTTGTTTGATGTTATTTATTTTTCATAATATTTTATCTTCTTACTCATACCTTAAATAAAAAGTAGATGATTTCTTTTAATTTTTCTTTTTTTTTTTGTTCAGAAAGTCCATTAGACTATAATTATCAAGCTAGATGCAATAACTAACTATAATTTATTTTTTATAGTATTATCTTTTACTTTTTCTTTTTTTTTGTCCAAAAATCCCATTGGACTATAATTATCAAGCTAGATGCAATAACTAACTATTTGTCTATAGAAGGATACTTGCATCATTCAAGACTCAATCAATATTATTTGATCTTGCTAAATGTTATTGCTATCTTGAAACTTGATTATCCTAATACGAATATTCAATCTTTTAATAATTAGAGGCAACACATTATCAATTTTGCAAAAATCATTAATGACCCTATTTGGTTTGCAGTTGGAGGGTCAAAAGTACTTTTTAGATGATTAAAGCCATATTTGGGATCAGGGTTTCTGATATTCATGAAATTATCTGAATCTAAGAAATCAGAAACTTAAGAATGTAAAAAAAATCATTGAATTAGAAGATTCTTTTATTTGATATACAATTTAAATTCTTGAATTACAATCCAATTCCTCAATAGTTAATATTTGGTTAAATAACTTAAATTTCTGAATAAAATTCTAAATTTACTCCTAATATCTAAAGCTCACAATCATAATTTTGATCCAATTAAAAGGTCTATCAGGTCTATTTGCACCATATAGTGGGATGGGCCTATTAGGCCTATTGGGCCCAGCCTAGCCTAGCCATTAGTATCCACACTTTTACATAAGAATCCTAAGTAAGATCACTTGAACCTTATGGCTAATAATAACTAAACCAAAAGAAACCTGAAACTTAGATACAATTTATGAATACATATAATGATAGGGAGAGTGGGCATTAACTTTCATCAAGTGTCATAACATATACATCATAAGTACCAAAGTTAGCAAAAACATTATCCTAACACATCAAAATCAGCATCACTAGGTCCAAAAAGCACTAACATTATATCTACAAAAGTAACCAACATAGCAAGTTCCACAAAAATCAACCACCATCATCATCAAGTCATACAGTCAAACCACCACATGTCTATGCATTTAGGATCAAAAGAGCCACAGCATATGTTCTCTTGGCATCAACATCTAAGCTGAAGAAGAAATTAGTCTCAAGTGGGCATTTAACTAGCTTCCTTGCCACAGTCAATCTTTACACATCAGAAATACCATTAGTCTCCTTTAACTCCCTATATTTATGCATCCTCAATATACCTGCCTTTTATTCGTGCTTAAAATAATCAGCAAGCCTTGAATGTGGTCACCTACACATCACAAGATGCCTTCTAACATAGACATCTTAGCAGATAAAGACTGCACGATAAACTCAGTAGCTATGGACCAGTTTTGTCTGCACTTTGGTTGCCTTCAGAAGGTACAACATAGCTTGCATTTTGGTTGAATTCAATAGATTGATCTTGGCTTATATGTCAGTTACTTGGTAAGCCATCCATCATGAATTGCAGCTCCTGTATCCCTGTTTCTACCAAATGTCTTAACAAGTTGGTCAAAGTGAGGAATTGTCTTTTTTCCAAGTCCGCTAACATTAGGACGGGACTATAAAGTAACAAATATTATATTAGTTGGAAGAAAAACAAAAATGACTTAATAATTTATGGATAACACAATGAGAATTTTTTTTTTTTTTTTAAATGTCTAAAAGTTTACCTTTACCTATGCTTCGAAAAAAATTTCATTAGCAATGATAATCTTTCGATCTGAATCCCATCAAACCTTGAACAACCATTTCCAAGCATCTCATAAGTTTCATGATGTTGTCTCCTTAATATTTTATGCCTTGACTTAGATTTGCCTTCATACAACAATCAGGTTAGCTTTTGCTCTGTGTACTTCTCTAAGAACTGAAAGGCACCAGTTTTGAAAGTCTCATTGTCTTGCCTTTATCCAGCATCTACTAGCTGTTGCTTCCCTTCAACTAGGAGAGCATCTTCTTAGGTCTCACACTTTATATCTATATCCTACTAGTGTCTGGATGCCATCATTTTTTTTGCCTTCCAAACAATGTTAAGATGTTACATGCATTGGGCAATAAAAACATAACTATTGATTAGAAAAAAAAGGTCAAGAATGAATAATTATAAGAAGCAAACTAGTAATCTGCTCCTCTCATCAAATAGTACAATATAAATTGTTTTATGGAGAAGCAAATTAGAGAAATCAAACTAATTAGAGAATTTACATCAACTATTAATGAGAACAAATATTCTTAAGAAATTAACCAATACAATACAAATTGTTCAATGGAACAACAAATTATATCATCAATCAAAGCAATACAAAACAATTAATTCCTATACTTACTATTCTACCAATTGTGAACATTTCTTTAGCTAAGTTTGCCCTAAAGTGATTCCACTCATCCGATGATTCAACATAGATGCTGTGTTTATCTAGAAACTGAAACTCTTGCTATTACTCTTCCTCATCTACACATTCAACCTTGAATGGATCTACATTCATCTCCAGCCTAATCAAATTATGGAGGCAACAAGCAAATATAATTCTTCCAACTGTCTCCACAAGAAACCATGATTGTTCCTCAAGGATAGTTCACTTCAATTTCAATACACCAAAATATCTCTCAGTTTCATTCCTAGCTTGAGAGTGCTTCATGTTGAATTACTCTTTTGGAGTTATGAGGCGATTTTTATGCCTCTACTCATTAAGATGATATCTTTATTCTCTATAGAGAGTGTGAAAAGCTTCGCAATTTGTATAATTAGCATTGTATAAATAGTTGTATTCTATAGATTGAGATATATTTATCATATATTTTAGTAACTTAAGCCCTTATATAATTTATATATGGTGCTTATGTTGTGGTACTTTAAGACCATTCCTTTTGGTTAATGAATTCCTCAAAACTCTCCCATCATACACCACCCTTTTCATCCTGGAAGGATATATATGAATTGCATATCTTGTGAGCATACTACTAGGACTTTCATGGCTATCTCATTCTTCCTTATGCAACATGTAATCTTCTCTTCTTCTAAGACATGTACTTTAATATAGATCCCATCTAAAGCACCTAAACAATTCTACATGAGACATGGCAATGTTAGACAAAGTTTTAAACTATGACAAGTTAAACTAATAATGCATAGGAATCTACCTTGAAGTACTTTCACTTCTCATTTGTAGAATTTTCAAGGATAGGCTCTTGTTTTTTCAACTGTATATTGTGAAGTCAAATATTGAAACTTAAAATATATTAAACTGCCTACCTCGGACCTATGAAATTATCTACTCTTTTTATGAAGACCTAATGCATAGAGAAAGATGGTAACTATCTCTTTTAAGATCCATATTATTTGTCCCTTACAATTTACATATATCTCTAATCATCTCATATAACTTCCAAAAAGTTCTTTTAACCATCCTCGATAGATTTATGATCCGAATGCCACTCTCCCTTATGGTATATTTAATATCACTAAACCTAGCTAGTAGCAATTCTTACATCAATAGATTCATCAAATGAATAGTCAATGGCCCTAGGAGACCGCATATCAAAGTAATATAAGTTTTTCAATTGACTATCATTGAAGCACAAATATCCAAAACCATTTCTATAAAAAAAAAGGCAACTATTGCTAAAGCAATTCTTTATTTTGTGGTAGATGTGCTATCTCAGATTCCTAATCCTTAAAAATATGACAACAACAATAATGTATTTGTTTAACAAAAAATGCCTTCAATTAAATAAGAGCAACCATATATTCATTATACACCCTTTCAAGAAAAAAAAATCCAACTTTATCCAAACAAATTTATTCTACAATAATCAACAAAAACAGAAGTTTATTTTAAATGCTAGGATCCCCATATAGAGTAAACAGGTAAAAACTAAAAAAGGTTTTATCCACAAACAAGTATAAAAAAGAAGATACAAGAAATAGAGTAAAATATAGAAAAACCATAGGTAGAAATAGTTGCAATCAAAATAAACATATCCAAAATTGATGGTAAGTATGAAATACATTTTTATTGGCTCAAGCCCAATAATGATTCTCTTTGATGGATAAAGTAGAGAAATTTTTGTTTATGAGAATATGCAGATCATTTCAAATGTTATTAAAAAAAGAAGTAATTACTATAACATAAAAAAGAAAATTCAACAAATTAATTTACCTCAAAGAAAGCAAGTGACCTGAGGGAAAGAGGAGCTCTGGTAAGAGAAGAAATGTGAATGATAAACCCTACTTACGAGATGTGAGAGTGAGTAAGAGAGAGAGAATGGAAAAGGTGGTTTTTGTATTGAGATATGGGTTAGATTTTTGATTAAGCTAAAGGGTAATTTTGAAATAAAATAAATCTAGTGAGAGATTCAATGTGAGTTTTCATTAAAACCCACATCTCATGTGGTTGTCAAAACCACTATATTGAGAGATTTCAATGCCCTAAGTAATAGTCAAATATTCCCTCTTTTTTGATTTATAATACCAAACGATGGAATTAGGTAAAATTCTAAAAATCTTTGAATTCCCTCTTTTAATTATCCTCATCCTATGACCTAAAAGTTCTTTTGGATTATCTTAAAAGTATTTGGCAAAAATTTTGAGATAGCTTTGTAGCTTCTCTAAAAGTTTAAAAAAAGCCTATTGGGAAAACTTCGATTTAGAACTTTTGAATAAAAGCTCTACTTAAAAAAAACATGAAAAATTATTTTTATTTTAATGAAACTTCTGTAAAGATGAAAATATCTATGCTAATTCTTCATAATATGATATAATATGATATGATATGTTATAATACAATACAATACAATATAATATAATATAATATAATATAATATAATAATATTACATTAGTATTATTATAATATTTATTGTGTTATAAAACTATGATAATATAATAATATTACATTAGTATTATTACAATATTTATTGTGTTATAAAACTATGATAATATAATAATATTAAAATATTTTTATATTTTATAATAAATATAAAATTTATTATTTATGATATGATTAGATTAAAATATTATAATAGATAATTTCAAAATTAAGAATACTTTACGATAATAGTTTTTGATGGCATAAACAGTTTAGATAATTGAAAGTACTATATAATATACTTTATTATCATTTCTTGATACCAATACTACTTTCTTAGATTGGTTACAAATAGTTATTAAAGTTTTAGTGAATTTTTAAAAATATGATTATCGGATAGTGTTTTTTATTAAAATTCTACCATTCAAAGCTCTAACATGAAATAACTAATCTAAACTCTACTGATTTAGTATCCATTTCTAACTTTTTTTTTGTGTATAATATGACATACATTCATCTACTACTGCCAATATTTTTTTCTTGAGAAAATCAACCACAACCAATATGTATTCTACTTGTGGTGCTTAAATTTTTTCCTTGTAATTACATGAAGATGGGTTTTGACAGATTAAACTTCTCAAACTCATATACTTATGTACACATATTTTTGACCAAACTGAATTTAGTCTTATGAAAACAAGTCTTGTTGCCTTAGGAGGTGTTTGATATAAGATGATTTACCATTCAACCTTGCAATCCTATACCCATCCATGAGATCAAAAATCCAAGATTATCCCTAGATAGTGATCATGGCTTGGGATTTAGAAACCAAAATACTTCTTATCCATATAAAAACTGCTTGATATTATGTTTATGTTAATATAATATAATTTAATACATAAGATTATATTATAATAATACAATATAATATTATTATATTATAATAATATAATTATAATATTGAAATAATTATAATGTTATAATATAACATGATATCATAATATAATAATAATATTATTATAATTTAATCTTAATATTATAATAATAAATAATATAAAATAATAATAAATTATTATAGTACTTACAAAATATATTAGGAGTAGTTATTTTTTAAAATAAAGAGAGGTTAACTATTTAAGAGTAATTTTAATATTTCATGGCTAGTGATTCAATACTCCCATGGTATACTAAACGCAATGAATATATCATACCAAACATTGATCTTCGATAATTGAAATTAGATCACCGCGATAAAAGTATCACATATGATCTAAGATCACTATAGTGATACTATTTGGATTATTAAATGCTCCTTAGTATATTCTTGATTTAAATATTCTATGGACAGGTATTGATGCATAGGTTCGGCTATGGTAACACGCAAGTGGCATCTTACTGCATGCCTCTACATCATTCCCCCTAACACTGTGGGCCACACATCAAGGATTTAGTAGGGACCACACATGTCAAGGAAAGTTTATTTTTTAAAAAAAATATTTGTAAGGAAAGTATTTAAATGTATTTAACATAGTGCCGCTTGTGGACAAGATTAAAGACATTAAAAAAAAAAAAAAATGGATGCAAATAAACAGGTGATCCAAGTGTTAACCACTTGAATTCCCTCATTATCTTTGCTTGGAAAGCTAAACCTTGGCTAGCTGCAATAATTTCAGCCTATGGTCATCACCTCTGTGGTATATATACACAATTTAATTGATTAAAAAAAAAAGGAACAACTGGACCAGATAAAATGGCTCTTGGACCCTTCAATGGATGGTTTCTCTTATCCATCCATCTAGCAAAAATAATTCATTAGATGATGACATATGTCTTTGTCTCCATCAGGCACTCACCTGCTCAGCATTTTCCTCCTAGGCCTAAACAGTGTGCAAGTGGGTCATTATTATAATTATCAAGTCTTATCCTAACTATTTGAGATCAGATAAATTTTAGCAACTTAATAGATAGATTAGAATAACCTAAATTATAAATTTTCTTCTTTCTTCTTAAGTAAAGTTACTTACAGGTATTTATAAACTTATTAAGCAGTGAATGGTTTCATTGGCTTGAATAGCGTATAAAAGGTGAGAACTTATATAGTCATTGTCATGGAGATCATCCATAATCTTGTGTTTGGTAGAAGTGTTGTGAAGACTTATCTACATTGCTAGACTTTCAACATCTCCCCGTATCATTAGGTATCATTTTTTTAACTTGGAAATAATTGGCATGAATTATAGCCAATAAGAGAAGAATATGATTATACATCTAGTTATCCCCCTAAAAATCCGGATGTCACCATCATATTTTAATTTAAGAAAGGTATTATACATATAATAACATGAATAAGATGCATGCACTTTGATCCAACCATATAATAATATCATTTTGTTAAAAGTTGCTACTACCCTAATGTGTTTCTCTTCATGGCTCTTGGTAAAATAATCCAAAGTTCAAATTGATTCCTAGAGGTTTAGAAAAGGACAAGACAATAGATACAATTTGCCTTTTGTGATGAAATTAAAAAATTTCTATATCCTTTCTATTTATTACTCAGGGTGCATTTGATATGGAATTAAAGAAGATAAAAAGTTATTTCTATAATTTTTTATCTAGTATGAAGTTATTTTTTTTACTTCCCAAATTGTTAACTTAAAAGGAGAGAGGTTAATGGGGTTGAAGGCAAAAATTATTCAAAGGTAAAAAAAAAAAAAAAACATTGGGACTAACAAAATATTAAACAATCCTACTTTTTTCTCTCTCATCTCACATCTTTTACATTAATGACATTAACAAAATATTGATAATATTTTCTTCTTTTTTACATTAACTTTAATCCAAACATAATTAATAATAGCATATATAATATTTTACCCTCAACCAAACATAATTATTATGAAAACTTTTACATCCTTAAAATTTTGTACTAGAAAATGTTATTACTATAACTTTTTACCCTCAATTTTTTAACTTCATACCAAACACACCGTCAAGGTTTTATTTTTCTTTCACTGGCCTGAAGCTAAACTAAAACTTCTTATGAATCATACCGGCTTGAAATGAAATCCAGGCAAGCCTTATGTTCACATCAAGGGCCCATTCAAATATAAGTGGGATCCAAGCGAGAAAGAGACAAGAAATCAAAACTCTCCTTTCATTCAAAGTCTGAAGCGTGGGTGGAACTCCTCATCAATCCATGGCAAGAAATATTAAATCCGTGCACGAAGGTCACATGGTCGCGAATAATATCCCTCGGTCCCAGCAACATGGCACCATTGCCCATCTAAGAGTCTTCCAGTTGCTCATTGACAATCAAACCAGGGGAGCATTTCAGTCTATTAAAGCATCCAAGTTGGGAGAGTTGTTTATTAATTAGTCCATATCCCAAATCATTGGAAAATCTTGTCTTTCCCCGTCTACGATTGATGATTCTAAGTTTGTAGTGACAAATGCTCTTCTACTATCTATGCCTTGTGTGCAATCCTCTACAGCTCTATCCCTTGGCAAAAACTCTTAGAAAGTTGAAACAAAATGGACTCAAACCCTCTCACCCCCCAGAGTCCATAACAGGGCACATGGCCATCCCAAATTTTCTGTTGATGGCTCGAAGACTCTTTTAAGCTGTTGAATTCTTTCGAGAAAGTTTTCCTTCCACATTGCCCTGTCACAGATTTGGATACCAGAGAAAACAGAGAATAGCGACCCTGTTTCACTGGAAGCAGGCTCAGGGCTAATGGGAGAGAGCTCTAGACCAATCCCAGAGCCTGCAAGAGCAGCAGCAGCTGACTTGGTGCTAGATGGAGAAGAAGATGAACAAGATCCAGAAAGCAACTCTCTGCATCAGCCACTGCTCAAAAGAACCCCAACACTCACCACCATTCATCTAGCCATGGTTGGAGCGAAGGTCTCCCATATAGAGAGCTTGGACTATGAGTATGTCCTTACCATCAACCTATGAATTCTTTCCTGTCTAACAATGAAAGATCCAAATTGGATAACCTTTTCCATGATTTTAAGCCCTAGCAGGACGTCCAGTGGGACATCGGATAGGTTGCCATCCTAAGTGTCAGATCGATGTATCTTGGAACACCCCGATCCCATGCGTCGGAGCTTTGTTGTTATGGTTTTCTCTTCTTGATGCAGGATCAATGAGAACGATCTATTTAAGCATGATTGGAGGAGCAGATCCAATGTTCAGGTACTGCAGTACTTATCGTTGAAATGGACGCTGGCGTTTCTCGTGGGGCTCCTGACTGGTGTCACTGCTTCCTTCATCAACCTGGCTATCGAAAACATTGCTGGCGTCAAGATGCTGCTCTTGGCACGCCTTGTGCATGAGAAAAGTTGAGTTCCTATCCCTCTTCTTTTGAACTCTAAGCAGCTGTTGATTGACAATTTGTAAGCCTGAGATTGGTGGTGGTGGTGGTGGTGGTGGTGCAGGTATTTAGCCGGGTTTGCCTACTTCACGGGGGCAAATTTTGCTCTGACCGTAGTTGCCGCGACTGTGTGTGTGGTGTTTGCTCCAACTGCAGCAGGGCCAGGGGTACCAGAGATCAAAGCTTACCTGAATGGAGTTGATACTCCCAATATGTTTGGTGCATCCACGTTGATCGTCAAGGTATGATGAACTGGAAAAAGATGAGTTTTTGGATTTTAAAGTGATATAAGAAGTATATCTTTGGTTACTGAAACAAATCAGATTAACACCCTGTTTTCCACCAGATAGAGGAAATTCTCTATAAAATTTATTCAGAGAACCATTTTCCTAAGTGAATCGTTTCATCAAAATGCACATGTTAAACTTGCTTCTAGAAAGAATTTCTTTTTAAAATTTTCTATTGATGTCACTCATCTAGGTCAAAATGGACTGTGAATCAGTGTCATGCTTTATTTTTTCCCCTGAAAACACAAGTTGCTGAGTTAAAAAGAAGCAAAATGATCTCTATTAAATCCATCTGTCTAAATGCATTTAATCACTTAAGAATGTCTAAAGTTCATAATTTTTGAGATTAACTCACCAGGAGATTTGCTCCAGACAAAGAATTTGCTCTAAGAATCATCTTTCTAAATAGGATGGATATGCTAAATTTGCTTCCTATGAGAAAACTTGTAAACAACAGTTTGAATCTCAGAGAATTAATATTCCGTGGACTAAACCAGCTCCCAGTTTACAAGGCTTTATAAAGGCTTGGCTCCATATGCATCTTAAACTCAATGCAGTGAAATCTTTGAACCATTCAGAGGCTGTTTCTGATTTTTGTGAAATCTTTGAACCATTCAACAGATCATTGGAAGCATTGGAGCAGTCTCCGCAGGGCTAGATCTTGGCAAAGAAGGGCCACTGGTGCACATTGGCGCCTGCTTCGCATCTTTGCTAGGCCAAGGTGGATCAGACGACCCCCACCTCAAGTGGCGATGGCTTCGATACTTTCAGAACGACAGGGACCGCAGGGACCTCATGACCTGCGGTGCGTCTTCTGGCGTCTGTGCCGCCTTCAGAGCACCGGTCGGCGGTGTTCTCTTCTCTCTCGAAGAGGTTGCATCCTGGTGGAGGAGCGCTCTCCTATGGAGAACCTTTTTCAGCACTGCAGTCGTGGTGGTGGTGCTGAGGGGATTCGTGGAGTACTGCGACTCTGGGAAATGTGGCTTGTTTGGAAATGGAGGGCTCATTCTCTTCGATGTCAGCTCAGTCTCTGTTTCGTATCATGCAAATGACCTTCTTCCAGTGGCATTGGTCGGGATAATAGGAGGAGTGCTCGGAAGTCTATACAACCACTTTCTACACAAGGTTCTTAGGCTCTACAGCCTGATCAACGAGTAAGGCAACCTCGTTAATCATGCATCTCCATCTATCTCGCTACCGAATAACAACATCCCACTTTGAAACCTTGATGCCATAGTCTTCCATATTTCTGAGCTTCTCCAGGACATTTTCTTGCTATGTTTTCTTGACGAACTGTTCCTGCTATTTCTAGAGATGGTAAATGGTCAGTGCAGCTCATGGCCTGGCCCGGCCTCGCACAGCACCGGCGGCGTGACCCTCGGGTTGTGCTGGGCTGAGACCTGTCAGGCCACGGGCTAGGCCAGCCCAGCGTGGCACTTTGGTTGGCAAGTCCTGGCATCGTCTACAGTGGATTTGCCGAGGGTACGCCGGGCCCTTGTGGTGCCTTGCACGGCAGAAGTCGTGCCAGGTGAAGCTGCTCCAATGGGCCATGGCGGCGTGGTCTGGTCTAACTACAATTAAATCTTATGCACTTGCTCTTGAATCGCAGGAAAGGCCGAATGGCCAAGCTGCTGCTCAGCCTGGCGGTCTCTCTCGTCACTTCCATCTGTCTCTACCTCCTTCCGTTCCTCGCGCCATGCACACCATGCGATCCCACGCTGGACGCCACCTGCCCCACCGTTGGACGGAGCGGCAACTTCAAGCAATTCAACTGCCCCAATGGCTACTACAATGACTTGGCGAGCCTCCTCCATGCCACCAATGATGATGCAGTGCGTAACATATTCTCCACGGGCACCCCAACTGAGTTCCGCCCCATATCTCTGCTCATCTTCTTTGCTCTTTACTGGATACTGGGCCTCTTCACCTTTGGCATCGCAGTTCCCTCAGGTCTCTTCCTCCCCATCATCCTCATGGGCTCCGCCTACGGCCGCCTGCTCGCCCTTCTGATGGGATCTTATACCTACATTGACCAGGGTCTCTATGCCGTGCTTGGTGCAGCAGCTCTCATGTCTGGCTCCATGAGAATGACTGTGTCCGTCTGTGTCATCTTCCTTGAGCTCACCAACAACCTCCTCCTCCTACCCATAATGATGTTCGTGTTGCTGATTGCCAAAACAGTTGGCGATGCTTTTAACCCAAGCATATACGAGATCATACTTGAGCTCAAAGGGCTGCCATTCTTGGAAGCAAGTCCAGAACCATGGATGAGGGATCTTACTGTAGGAGAGCTTGCAGCGGCTAAGCCCAGTGTTGTATCTCTCAGAGGCATCGAGAAGGTGTCTCGAGTTGTTGAGGTATTGAAATCCACCGAACACAACGGCTTCCCTGTTGTGGATCAAGGAGTTCCATCAGCCATAGGGATGCCCATAGGAGAACTGCATGGTTTAGTCCTGCGGTTGCACCTCATTGCAGTGCTGAGGAAGAAGTGGTTCCTCAAAGAGAGGAGGAGAACGGAAGAGTGGGAAGTGAGGGAAAAGTTTACGTCAGTTGATCTGGCGCAAAAGGGGCCAAAAATAGACGAGATAGTGCTGACAGAGGGTGAGATGGATATGTACATAGATCTTCTCCCTTTCACAAATACAACGCCATATACAGTGGTGGAGACGATGTCAGTTGCAAAGGCTGCGGTACTCTTTCGAGAAGTAGCTCTTCGGCATTTGCTGATTGTTCCCAAGTATCAAGGAGCAGGGGTGAGTTCATTCCATCCTTTCCCTCCATGACTTCATATATTTGGTGCACCCTTGCTTAGTGGACATGGGAGAGCCCATGATCCATGTGGAATAGAAAACACCGTAACATTTCTTATTATGATGCAGAGTGCACTATGCATGCTGTATCTCTCTTCTTCGTTTTTCAGCACCATCTCAGCTTGCTTTTAAATATCAGATGATATAAAAAGAGAAAAAAAAAAGAGAGATATAGATGAAATCAAGCAGCATGCACATAGCTAAGTTCTACCCTTTTTAGTTAATCTTTATGGACAAGATTTTAAGTTGTTACAAATGATATCCGAGCAAATCTAACCTATGACCCATGTAAACTAAGAATCAGCCCTGTATATTTATGGTTAGATTTAAGTGTGGATTTGGATCTGAATTATTAGTCCGATAAGGATGCCAAAGCTTGAGCGGAAGAGTATGTAAGAGCTCATACTAGCAAGTATTTAGTCTCATATTGATAATATACCATAAGATTTTGGGTACTCATATAATATTAAGATGTTCAAATAATACATTCTTAGCTAATCTTTTTGAATGAGGCCCTGAATTGTGACTTCATACTAGGGATGCAAATGGATCGAGTCAGGTTGAGTTATGCTTGATCTCAATCCGATTTGATTTTATATTTCGATCTTGATTTTAGATCCGGACCTAACTCATTTACTGATCGAGCTGGGTTGGATCAGAAATATAAAAAGAATTTTAGATCCAACGGATCGTTCGGATCTATTTAGGATCAAATATGATTTAAGTCTAACTTAAAACATTAAAATTTGGGATGAGATTGGATTAAATCATATTTGCATTTGAATCAAGTATCTAACTATTATTTTATAACTAAAATCTAATAATTGATAATCATATACTGATCAATTAAAAAATTTAAATAAGATTAAAAAAAGCTAACTTGAACTAACTTTTATAAATAAAAATTTATCAAAATAAATAATAAAATATAAATATTTTGATATAAGTAAGTGAAAAAAAAAGTTGAGAAAAGATCTAGTTGTTTAGATAAAAAGGAGAATTAGTGTAAATGATAGTTCATTTAATGAATTGAAAAGGATAATTAAAATGAAAGAAAATGTAAGTTATATAATTAATGTTTATAGGTTAGGCCGAATCCGATTCAGATTGAGTCAGATAAAAAAATACAAGATTTGGATCTGATATAAAATTTAGATACTTTTTTCGTGCACAGACATTTACATACTTTTTTTCATAGGAACAAATTTATGATAATGTACATGTTCTATCAAAACTGCTCACAGAATATAGATGAGAAATTCTTCATCTGTGTTAGTATGAACTGCCAAGTCGGAGGGGGGCAAGAAGTAGTGGCAGATCACCCAAGAAGTTTCCAAGATGACAGACATGCAGTTTGCTAAGATCTTTACCAACAATGTTTTTTTAGATTTACAGCTCTATAAAAATACAAGTAAACAAATATATATATATATATATATATATATATATATATATATATAGTGTAATATCTTTTCACTGAGCTAGCTTTTTGGTTTTGAGTTTGTAGATATCACCAGTTGTAGGCATCCTAACAAGGCAGGATCTCAGGGCCCACAACATCTTGGGTGCCTTCCCTCATCTGGCAGAAAAAGGAGAAAAGTGAAAGCATCGATTCCTAGTCAAAGGGCAGTCATGATGCTCCATTTTCAGAAGATCATGACATTCGTTATACACTGCAAAATTTTGTTATTCTTTTCATCCCATAAGAATGTTCAAGTAAAACCCCTCGGCTGGCAACACCTCAGTCCTTTCACTTGTTCTTGCATATTATGTTATCAAAGAGATAATAGCAAACAACAGTTTAAATATAGCTTGCAAGACTTGCATTTCTGATTGCCATTCTAAAATATCTTCATTTTCCTACCAGTTCACAGACTATTTCAATGGTGCGTCATGTTCGGTGTCATGTCCACATCATGGTGTGCACTTGGGAGAACTAGCATGGCAAGCATCCACAGAATGCCCCCATGCAATAAGAATGTGAAATAAGGGCATGGCAGAGTACATGATGACTGTAGCAACTAACATGAATTCAAATGGTAGAAAAACTTTGGACATCACACACATAGATCATTTGAACAGGACTTGAATAATTGTACAGCCTTAACTAAATGTTACTGACCATGACTCTCATCTTAAATGTTGAAGATTCAAATGTTTGGCTGATGGTAATAGGTCCCATGATCATGAATCTCGATGAGGTGCTGAAGAATCATTTAAAAGCACACAACTAAAAATAAAAAGAAGATTTAAAAGAATGAAAATATGAAAACAGAACACCCTCAATGTTCCTCACACTTTATGTGTACCTCGGTCTTGGGTCTTATATCATCTCAAAGATTAATCTCAAGCCTCAAGGATAACATCATGATCTTCACAAGAACCATGTTAAATCTGGCTAGAATCTTATCCATGTTAAGATTCTTGCCTGAGCCCAAACAGCTTGTTTCATCTGTCTCGCAGCAACTTGATACCTAGAATATAGATAACTTGTCCTAGACTTTTCATGGAGAACTAGTGAGACAACCACCACTTAAAATATCATGGATGTAATGTTTACCTTGGCGAGAATGTGATCCACATACATGGCAACATAGATAATATTAGGTCCATAAACTTTCCTTTGGACACAAGACTTCTCTAAACTTGGTTCAAACCTGTATTCCTTGATCGATTAATCAAATCTCTTGTTCCAACTTCTAGAGGCTTATTTGAGGCTATAAATCAATTTGGCTAGCTTACACACCATGTATCCTTGCCTTGGAGGGATAAATACATCAGTGAACTATATGTATAAGCCCTCTTGCAAATTCTTGTCAAGAAATGTGGTATTGCTATCCATATGCCGGATATTAGAATCATAGTGAGCTACCATGGCTGCAGTATTTTAATGGATTTCAACATGGCCACAGATGAATAGGTTTCTTTATAATTCACTCCTTATACCTGAATGTAATTTTTCAGATAACCAAGCCTCGAAGGTTTCAACCTTCTCATCCTCGCTTTTTTCTTCTTAAAGATCCCTTGGTTTTACCTTTACCCCCTTCAGGTGAATAAACAAACGTCCAGATGCTACTAGCTTTAACAGAACCTTTGTCTGACTCTATGGCGGAATTAACATTACGATTGTCACTTCATAATTGAAAGCATCTGTATCCTTATTATCAGGAGTGGCAAGAAAAACCTCATCTAAATAAGTGAACTACTTGGACATATGGCCAGATTCTTCTCACACAAATTAGATCCTTTGAGAGAGAGTAACATTGTTTTGAGCCCAAGGCATGTCATCTCTCCTTTCTTCCGAGTCCACATTCCCATGACAATGATTAGAAAAGATCACAATCTCTTCTATGAATGCGACATTTCTACTTACAAAGACCTTTAGTCCTCTTTATTGTTGTGACATCTTGTCATCTCTTCGAGGTATCCCATGGAAGTTACATAGGTTACCTCATGCTTCTAACTTGTTGGAATCAATCTATTTCTAGAATCTATCTATTTCACTTATGCTGAGTAATTCTAGACTCCAATATGACTCAGACCGCGCTTGTTTCCCGTTGATTTAATTGAAATATGTTTCATTATTTTCACCACATTTTAAAGTGCTTAATCCCAAAGAAACAAAAGTAATCTTGCATCCTGACCATTTCATCAGGGTACCATTCCATCTCTCAACTACCTTAGTTTGCTAAGAACTCCTAGGAGCCGTCTACTAAGATGAAATCGTCCTATTTCTTATATAGTCTAGAAACTCATGCCCCTTTGATCTAAACGTAGAGTCTTGATTTACTTACCAAGGTTATTTTCCACTATGATTTTATACTCCTTGTTGAACTTTTTAAAGAATTCAGACTTGTGGTGCATCATGTAAATCTTGTCATGCCTTGAGTAATCATTTGTAAAGGTGATGAAATATTTAAACCCCCTCTAGCTATCACGCTTAGTGGTCCACATCCATTGAAATGTATCAACTCCAATGGATAGGGAAGCTTGATAACCATGCCCATGAGGTATGATCTATTTGTTGGCCAAAGTTGAGTATTCTGAAAGATCAATGGTCCATTTTTAGCCAACCTTTAGGTACTACCAAGATTGATATGGCTTAGACTAGTATGTCATGGATAAATAAAATCAATTAGATTGTCTTTTCCTTTCCTTGTCACTTCATTATCAGTTATATGCATATTATCGTAGCCTATTGATGAAAGCACATTTAAGATATATAGCCTATCTTGTAACCTCCCAATAGTCGCAACAACTTATCAAATTCAATAATAAGATTTTTGTCAAATACAAGATTATATCATTTCCAACAAATCTACATGTAGATACTATATTTCTATGAATATATAGCTTGCATAATATATCTTTTAAAAGTCATTGATAATCAAAAAGATTTAATGGCAAATTTTATCATGTTTTTAGCTATATGTGGGTAGTGCCATAAATAATGAGAAATCTAAAGGCATAAAGGCATTAGGTAAGGACCTGAAGGCATTAAATGGTAGCCTTGACAGGATTGAAGCTTGTTTTTTGAAAAAAAACATTAAAAAAAAGATGGTAGCTGAACTCAGATTCAATACTACATCTCCTATGACTAGTACTAAACCTTTTGTATCAAATCCCATCTTGAGCTGAAGCTCACCATCCTCTGAGGAGCTGATCCTCTAGAATCCTACCAAATGCGAAAAAGATCTAACTTCTTAGAATCCCAGCAAGCATGCCTTCATTTCAACCTCATATGCCTCCTCAGCTCCACACTCAGTCCCTTGAATAACAGCAATATAACCATTGTTCTTTGTGCTTCATGTAGAGGCCATGTCAATTTTGTTCCACTGACTGGAATTTCTGAGGCAAGAAATGCTTGTGATCTCAAGTGTTGAACAAGGAAATTTGTTTAACAGATCTTGGGTGATTTAAGTATTTAAACGAAAACATTGCATCACTATTTAACTTAGCTATAGGCAGGGAATAATTAAGAAGAAGGTTTAAAGTTCAACCAAGTTGAGTAATTGGAGATTTTAGTATATCCCACAAAAGAAATAAAGCACACAGTGAACCATTCCACAAGGAAACATTATGTAAACTTTAAGATGTTAGAAACATGAAGAGACTTCAACAATGACAACAATAAAATGTACCTCTCCATTTACCTTATTCAGTTTCTGTGCATCTTTCGGTGCTTCGGAATGGGAGAAATTCTTGACTGAGCTAGCAAATATACCTTAAAGTATGCCTTCAAAATTAATAAAGCAAGCAGTTAAACAGTATGTCTCTGTAAACCACCACCACCAACATTGCCACCTAACCAAACCTCCCAACAATCTTTGTTTTTTACATGATTCCTCAAGGTGCACCACATATATACCTTCCCATGAAATCATAACAATCACTTGTAGTCTTATGATTTGGTTCAGCATGCAGGGCTGTTCTTTTTTTTTTTCCTGCTGTTGCTGAAGCTACTATTTGTATCAAGGCTGTTAAACAACACCATTTAGACTTCACAGTCTCCTTTGTGGCGTTTCAGATCTCTATTTGGAATCAAGTGACTGCTGCAAGCAGAGTTAGTCCCAGATCGATAGGAAATTCTATTCAGTCTTCTAGGAAGCCGATCAACATCAAGTTGGCAATTATATAGTTTTCCATTGTTTCTGAGCTTGCCATTGCTGGCATATTGCTCAGTCTCCACTTGTTCGCTTTGCTTTTTCTCCTTGAGAAGTTCAGAAATTTTCACTTTCCTGCTAGTTGAGGAAAGTTCAGATCTGGTGTCAGGTAATGTGTTGACAGGGGAGGCTTCATCCTGTTGCAGTGTCCTTGGGTTGTTAATCTGATAGTTTGGAGTACTACCTCCAGAAGAAGTAAAATCTGTATGAAAGAAACTCAGTTATTCACAAACCATCATCCCTCCCCAAAAAAAAATGCACTTCAGAGAATATAGCAATCATGGATCTCTCGGGCATATGTTCTTTAAGGTTCATGATCTTACCTCCATCAACACTGACAAAATCATCTTCACTCTCAGAATCCAACCATGTGTGTGCATCAAAGAAAGTTTCCTCTTTACTGCCTGTGAAAAGCAACGATTTAGTATTCAGTCAAAAGAAAGCTCATGAATTATGAATTAACTAGAGGAATATAAATGCATGGAATTGATTAACTAGAGAAACATAAATGCTTTGATGGATAATTGTGCTAATCCTATGACACCCATGCATGAGGCAACAGTCAGAACAATTTGGCTGAATTTCCAAGATGAAGATCTGCACCAAGCTATGGAATGTGCTGATGGAAATTGACCAGTTAAAAATGACATCCAAAACACATTGATATCTATCAATTCATGAAGTGAAAGCTTCTTTAAACAAATTGATTTTGTAACACAATTAATTTATACTGTTTAAATTGTTGGAATGGGACTTTTTCAGTTTGAAGTTTATCATTAAAGTATCAGCAACTCACAATGCTATATGCTTTCTCTAAATGATATTTCCTCAAACAAACCTAATTGTAACTTTTCCAGAGTGGTCATCCATTATTCTTGAATACTTAGAGTATTTGATTCTACTCTTTAAAATGCCGATAAAATGTGTTTTGTGATTCAAACCAACAACATCACAGTATCCAGACACCTTCATCAATCATCAGGACCATAAGCCAGCACCCTTAAAAATGCCTTACCTTATCTCACAAATGAGATATGTTTTCTATTTGGGAAGCATGGCTTTGATGCTTTTCTGTAGACTTGCTTCCTTAAGTGTTTCCAGCTTGCACCTAAAGTTAAACAAAACCATGCCGGTGTACTTTTATTTAGTAATACAAAAAAGTTGGCACCTTGAAACTAGCAACCTGATGAGAGTTGTCATCTCCAATAGGAAGATAGTGCCATTACAAATGGGTCACATGGAACGCACGCACTGAGCCAAGCCTGAATATTTCTCTGATCCCAACTCAGTCAAATCCACTTGTAAAACATCCTTGGCAATTAAATCTAATAGCTGTCTTAAATATGATCTTTTATAACAGAAGAGTTGTCCCAATCTACAGGCTCCAGACATCCCCATGTCTCTAGCAACAAAGGGGCTTCCATGGGCTGCATGAACAATGCCAATTTTGCCTCATATTATCAAGCTTATAGAAGGAGAATTGAATTGACATAAGTGCGTGTATATGCGCGTGTGTCTATGTGTAGAGAGAAAGAGATAGATTTGGCCACATTCGAATGTAACCAAATTTAAATTCGATCACCTTCTCCATCATTAGATCTATACAGTATATAAATCCTAAAGATGAAAAAAATTAAAAAAAAAGTGAAGTTGCTCCGAAATCCCTGTGTGTGTGTATATATAAAGGTAGATTTCACTACATTCGAATGTAGCCAAGTCAAAGATTCAATTACCTTTCTCACTCTTGGATTCACATAGATCTGGAATCATCCTACCTTTTTCACTTTTTTTATTCTTATGATTCATAAACTATGTGAATCCAAAGATAAAAAAAGTAACTAGATTCTCTTTCTATATATATATATATGTGTGTGTGTGCATGTCTATGTGCGCGTGCATGCGCAATGCCTAGATTTAATTCTTCTACGTCAACTCAATCAGTCCAAGTACCACTTGATTTATCTGGAGAAGTAATTGACATTCAGAATGTATTGACCTGACAAAGAAGATGGATCACCTAGAATCCCTTAGCAAACTTTTATACAAGTAAAATTTAACTGATTCGAATAACATATTTAGGACAAGATAATGCACTTGATATAGCCAGGTTTTTCTCTCGTAATGCAACTTTTTTGTTTGTATTACTATAATGAAGGGAACCCTCACTTATCAACACTCAAAAGCACAAACTTAGGAAACATATAGTTATCAAAATCAGAAGCATAGGTTTGTGTTCTAAGGTCATCTGAAATGACTACTGCCAATAATTGACACTCAAATAAGATAGCCTTTGGGGTTAAGATTTTGCAGTAACGATGTCATCTTCCATATATCTTGCATGCTGATCTATGAATGGGTTCTGCTTATGACTTTCAGAAATCAGGAAAAAATTTTACCACAACAGAAACAAAGGAAAAGAAATCAAGGTAAAATATTTCTCTGAAGCCAGTTTACTAGGGAAATTTTGGCCCTGATATCATGTATAAAGTAGAATAGAACACCAGGAAAATATTTGAAACTTGTAAATAAATACAAGTATATATAATTTTACCAGAACAAAAGGAGCTACATGTGCTAACAATTTTAAAAGCAAAAAAATCAATTTACTTGGAAAATCTTACACAGCAAGCTTTACAGTATTCTGATGACAGAATGCCATTAAAAATATGCAAGTACAAATGTTGAATAAGCCACTAGATTATTAACATGATCAAATAGGGTAAATTTTACTTGGTCCTTCTATATTGACCAAGGATTGAACATCAAATTAATGATACAAGCCATCATCAAGTGTGATTCTTCCATATTAAGACATCATTGCAACTCTGGGATCATATTTTTAAGCCTCATGAACTTATACTCTCTCGACACTGTCAGAAATATGCATCATCAACAATTATAGTTTATAAAAATATATTTGGTACTTTCATTCAAGAACATGTTATGTCTACCCTAAGACAATGGACTACCAAGAACCTATGGATCAACCATAGTTACGCAACACCATCAAGGAACATCAAATGCAAAGGCTAACATCAATACACAATCCAATAAATCTAAAGTTTGCCTATAATCATTTGGCCAGTCTTTTGCAAGTTACAGTCATGTTACAGTCATGGTTGAGTTTCCATAAATACTGCAATAATAATTCTATTACCAAAATTTCTTCTTTGTACAATGATATGTTATAAATTATATACATGAGTTGCATTATACCACATGAGATATCATAAATGAAATAAGAATTTTTCTAAAATTTTCTCTTCGTATTAGAGCCTGCATCCTCTTAGGTAGCCTCTGCTACTTCCACCAAATTCCCATAATCTTTAAATGTCAATGTAGGAAATTTTGTGACCATAAAATTTTCTCTAACAAATTACATAAGTCGGAGAAAATGAGTCTAAGGTTTAGTGGTAGGAATTGATATGATGAACTTTCTTGATAAAAGTATATTTACATCATTACAATTCATCTCCGCTTCCAATGGTTATTGTGACAGTAAGAAGGAGATGCTTAATCTAGACTATGCTTCATGGAAGCAATTAGATAGACTTGTTTGATTTTGGCTTATAAGATTTTTCACAGAGAAAATCCTTGAATATGTTATTAGTCTTAAAACATCAACAGAGGTATGTTCTACTCTGGAAAACCATTTAGCTCAAAGATCTCAAGAAAGAGAGTTATATAATTAGTAGAAATTAAAAAATTTGCATCATGATAATTTTTGTACTCTTGATGCGTAGTCCAATAATGGACAAAACTAAGAGTTATTGGTTATTATATAGTCTTGGATACATAAATGAAGCTTTTATAACTTCTTTACTACAACGACCCATGCCACCTTAAGCAAAGATTGTTTCTCTATTTCAACTATATGAAACAAGAAATAATGTATATATCACTTCTAAAACTTCACAACATGAAGCCGTTCTTGGTCAAAAATTCAAAAATAATAAAAAAGGTTGAAATAAAATAAATCTAGCCAAGCTCCTTTTTCAGCTAAAGGAGGGGCTTTGTTCAACAAGAAGATAGAATTAATTTTGATGGTTCTTCTAATGATGTGCAGGAAACAAGTGTATCCAAATTAGGATGAAAAAGATTAGCTCTCTCTAATAATCTAATTATATGTCAATTTTGTAATAAAATTGGGCACTCAACTATTCATCAATTACCCATTCCCAATAAAAGATATTTCCAAAGCATTAGCTCCATTCCCAATAAAAGATATTTCCAAAGCATTAGCAATCATAACTTTGTCTAATAATAATGATCAAGATCAGCTTGCATACAATACTATTACATCTCACTTAACAAGTGATAAGGATGAGCTTTGCAATGTTCATCTTTATAATGGTTTTGATTCTGTCATGACAAAAAATACTACATATCTTCCTCTATCTCACTTCAAAGATGTAATTCTTAATGTTGGACATAAATAAGTCGATGTTAAAGAAGCTTTATGAGTATCATCTTTGAAAAAGAATTTGTTGTCTATGAGCCACTTTACATCCGAATATTCATGTAACTATGGGTTCTCCACCAATGATTTTGTGATAAAGGACACGAAAATACAAAAGGTGATATCATTGAGAATTAGACAACGTGACTTACATGGCCTCAACTTGTCCTTAAAGACAACACTCTCTACATGATTTAAGATAGTAAAGATATATGGCATCAACTCTTAGGACATCCTCGATTCAAAATAGTTCAATTTTTCAAGTGTAAAAATTTGATTCCAATGGTCAGAAGTAATAAAAATAAGGCTACTTGAGAAAGTTATCAATTGAGAAAATATAGTTGGTTATCTTCTCTCTTTAGATCTAACAGTAATAAAGATTTTAAAAAATTATACTATGATTTATGTTGTGATTTATGGGGACTTGCTTTAATTACCT
Source organism: Metroxylon sagu (assembly GCA_017589505.3). NCBI lineage: Eukaryota > Viridiplantae > Streptophyta > Magnoliopsida > Arecales > Arecaceae > Metroxylon > Metroxylon sagu. The sequence goes on from JACVBY030000644.1 coordinate 958,509, forward strand.
CAATTCAAAATTTACATTACAATGTTAACTTTGTAGGTGATAAAACTTGATCCACATGAATATTTCCACTTAAATAAAAATATGTTTTTTTTCTTCCTTCAATTTGAAAAGTGTGTTGCAAGATAATTTAGAAACCTATTAAAATATTTCAATTAGATGGTAGAAAAGAATTTATAAGAACTAATTTTATTAAATATCTAAAAAAATATGAAATAGTCTATCAAAATTTCTTGTCCATCCATACAAACTCAAAATGGAGTGGTTAGACATAAACATCACAATATTTGTGAGCTTAGTTTGATTCTGAATTTTCATAGCAAAGTGCCTTCAAAATAGTGTGTTTCCAATGGCTCTATTTCTTATTAATAGATTACCTTCATTCTTAGGAATAGATTCTTCATTTTAAAAGTCATACCATAATTTATCGGACCATACCTCCTTCAGAGCATTTGGATGATATTATTATCCTTGTCAACAAGACTATATTGCATACAAATCTAATCCTCAATCTCTATCATTATCCCTATCCTCCCATTGATCAAGCATATATTTCTCATCATGTTGCATTTAATGAATTGATATTTTCATTTACAAATTCTTCTTGTCTATTTAAAATTGGTCCTACAAATTGCAAAATCTCTATTTATAATGAATAACAATATCACGAGATTACAACTCAATATCCAATCTATTACCACCAATATTCCTATTTCTTCTAGCATTACTGATGATAAAGCTATCAATAGGTCTACTATTACTCCTATCTCATCAAAAGTGGCAATAGTTATTGAATCCAATCCTACTCCATTAGGATATATTATATCTATAAGGACACCGAATAATATTTCACTAATAGAATCACTCGGCGATAACTCAATAATAAAAATATTAGTTGAAGGAATTTCAAATTCTACTCTATCGATAGAGATGCCATCACTCGATTAATCAATAATGAATAACCAATAAAGTCACCAAATGTATTTAATGAGAGTTAAACCTCTATTATAGAACCACTAATATTTCATCCAGTGTTCAATAAAAATAAGTAAGGATTTTTAAACAAAATCTATGCCATACTCAAATTATCCAAGCAAACCCATTAGAATCTCAATATGTTAAATCATTACTTAGATATCCAACTTGGTTGGTAACTATGCAAGAAGAAATGGATGCTCTTATCTCTAATCAAAGAAGCAATCTTATTTCTTATCAACTTAATATACATGCAATGAGATGCTAATGGGTGTACAAACTCCAACTATAGGCATATGGCTCTCTCAATAGATGAAAAGCTCAACTAGTAGTCAGAGGCAATAATCAAGTTACTAGGCTTGATATTTTAAAAATTTTTTCTCCTATTACCATGCTTAATACTACACAGTTGTTCTTACACTTGCTACAATGAAAGGTTGGGGTATTAAACAACTAAATATTAAGAATGCCTTTCTCTATCTTGACTATTTAACATTCACAAAATAGTCACCAAGATTTGTGGATCTAATGTGATAATCACATGTTTGTCACCTCGTGAAAGCTCTTTATAGCTTAAAATAAACACTGCATATTTGGTTTGATAAATCCAACTACTTCTTGCTTTCATCTAGATTTTTTTTTTTTTTTTTTTTTTTGGTAACCTAGCATATCCATCTCAATTTATTCATTGTTCTAATTAAGGTACTCCTATGCTTTGACTTATATTGATGATATATTTTTTGTTGGTGATAACTCTTTATTTCTCATTACATTCATTTCTCAATCGGCTCAAAAATTTGCTATGAAAGATATGAGATCGCTATTTTATTAGAGTAGAGGGTTTTGTGATTATGTACCAACATTAGTATGTTCAAACTATTCTTGAGATAGCTAAATGAAAGAGTGCAAGCCTAGTAGTACTCTTGTGGTTTTGAAAGGTTAGGGTTTTCTCTTCTAATCTATTTACAAACCCAACATATTAAAGGAGCATTGTTGGGGTTCTTCAGAATCTCACTCTCACAAGGCCAAATCTTTCTTTATTTATCAACTTTGTATGTTAGCTCATGCATGCACCTACTGAAAGTCATTAGTAGTTTGTTAAACAAATTCTGGATTATTTACTAGAATTACCGATATTGAAGTTCACATCTTATTCCATATACGCTTGATGTATATGCTTCCTTTGACTCAAATTGAGGTGGATGTCCACTTACTCATCGATTATTTGCAAGTTATTGCATTTTTTTTTAATTTTCGCATCTCTTGGAGTGCCGTAAAATGAAGCACAATTTTATGTTCAAGTGCTAAAGCCAAGTATCATTTAATAGCATCTATAATTATCAAACTCACTTAGTTAACCTTTATTCTTTATAATATTAGTGTTTATCTATCTCGACCTCGATAGTTATTTTATGATGATGTCAATGCACTTCATATTACTTGTAACATCCCGAATCATAAAGCATGTATCCTAATCTTGAAGCATAAAAATTTATCATGAATGAGGGGCACTTTTAAAATTTTATCAATGTCATTTGAGTAATTGGTGAAGGGTATAAAGGAAAAGGATACCAAAGTTATTTGGAAAGAGGATTAAGGGTAAAGTGGAAAAAAGGATTTCCGCTGTCATTCGCAAATTTCTTCAAGGGTAAAGAGGGAATTTATCAAGGATTTTTCATGAGTAGAGAAGGGTAAAAATGCATGGTGAAGAGGCATGACATGTGGATTTTGATAGGATAGTATGGAAATTTAGTTAAGGGCAAAAGGATAATGTGGCAAGCATTATCCCTTCATAAAAAAAAAGAAAAATATATGTATTTCCTTCATGAAACTAAGAAAAAGAGAGAGAAGAGGGCGGTGGAAGAGGAGAGAAAATTTAGCCATGGGAAAGAAGAAAGAAAGAAGAAGAAGAAGAAAGAAAGAAGAAAAAGAAGAAGAAAGGAAGAAGAAGAAGAAGAAGAAGAAGAAAGAAAGAAGAAAAAGAAGAAGAAAGGAAGAAGAAGAAGAAGAAGAAAGGAGGAAGAAGAAGGGAGAAAGCTTGGTGTCTTTTCTTCTTGTCATCTTTAAGGTAATCTCTAACCTTCTAAGCTTTAGATTAATGATGAAATCATGTGTTAGAGAGAAAAAGAAAAGAGATAAGAGATGGTTTCATGTTATGAAAATGATGAGGGTTTATGTTTGATGGAGGAAAAGGTGAAAAACCTAGTATGTGATGTGTAGAATGAAACCTTTTTCTTATATCATTGTCATATCTAGTTTAAGAGATAACATAATAGCATGTAAGGGTGTTGAAAACCATGAACCTATGTGATGAATCCATGTAGGTATGAAGCCGAATGATAAGAAAAAAAGGTAGAGAATTATTGGTGTGCATTTAAGGGGCATGCATGCATGTTTCATGAAAACCTAGGTGTATGTCGCCTAAATAAATTCATATGTGGTAATATAGGTCAAGGAAATCAAGCAAGGGAGTCTTTTTAAGAGGGGTAGCAACCGTGGAAAAGTGAAAATAGCAAAGATGAGTGGGTTTCTCATCTAGCTTTGAAAGGGTTTTATGTAATGAATGATGTAATCTAATTACCAAACTAAGCAAAATGATATATTCCATAAGATATTTCAATAGCCTATGTATAGGAAATGAGAACCAAGTTTCATAATGATTTTAAAGCAGGTATTCATAGTTAAGAATGTTTTTAAAGCAAAGCATATGTATTAAGAGAAGGTGTTTTGAAAAGTGAGCATAGATTGCATGAAATAAATGTTCAAGTAGAACCAAGGGTTCCAAGCAAAAGTATCAAAGCAAAGCATGTATTTAAATTTTAAGCATGAGTTTAAAAGCATGTTCTAAAGACAAAGCATGAGTTTAAAGTTTAAAGCATAGATTTTGGTCCTTCCAGTATATGTTTCAAAGTGATGCATGGGCATACATGAATAGCATTATTTTAAAGAAAGCATGGTACATGATAGTTGGATTATAAACTACATTCTGAAGTATTTTTATAACATACAACATAAAAGTATTGGACCATCTATGGGCTGATCACCTTGTAGACTATGCCATAGCACGAGCATGGCACACACTACTTATAGCCGGCACCTCCTTGCGATTCGCGTATTATGATCCCGAGGCCGGGGGAGTACAAGCTAGACCAGCCCAGTGGGGCAGGTTGTAAGCAGCCCAGTGGGGCAAAAAATCACAGTTCAGTAAAGAGCTAGGATACTATACGAGTCAAGGTGGCTCAGAGATATTAGCCCAAGAGAGGGGTAACCAGGAGGCTTAGGGAAAAGAGGCAAGTTCACACCTGGGGTGAACCACACATGTGAGGGGTGCCATGTGGTGCGAGGATCCTCGATGCTTAGTACACTCACCCACTGAGAGTACACCTGCAGGAGGATGACGTAGGGATGTACCTTAGTGGCAGCACACCCAGCCCATCATCATAAAATTTTGTAAATGTGGTATTTTTTTATTTAAGTTATATTATTGAAAGCATAAGCTAACTTATAAGTTAACTTATCTCATTTATAAAGATTTATGTATCGATCGTGATATGTTGTGTTGGTATGCTTATGAGTTTTATAAGGTGATTTTCAGCTTCTCCCCATTGTTAGATGGTTATCCAGTCACTGGGACTTAAGTCTCACCCCTTCATTGTTCACATTTTTATTTCAGATCAGAGATAGAAATCTTCGAGCTAGCAGCTGAGTCTAGAGTACTCAAAGATTTAGCAGGTGGGCTTAGCATCTTGGTTCCTATAGCATGTTTGTATATGTGTTGCTAGTATTTAGAGAGGGTGTTGATGGATGAAAAGGGAATTGTAAGTTACTCTTGTATGCTAAGAGTGGTGACTGAGATGGTAATGCATGTATATTTATATCTGTGAAGTTATAACGGTATGGTGTAAATATTAGACTTAGCCTGGAAATGAACAGTGATGAGTATGTACAATATGTTTTTAAACTGAGTAGGATCAAGTAAATTAGATGTTATTGCTTGATGATATATGTGATTAAACTGAGCCGGTTAAATGTTATAGACAGGATTATGTATGTTGAGCATGTAACTTATGGAAATTTGATAGGATTCACTTGTGCTTTATGGTCCATACCATAGGACTAGCAGAACTCTATCCAAATTTCTATAAGGAGGCATGTGTCGGGGAGAGGTCCCGACATTACTATTAATCTTGCATTCCATATTTGATCAAAATACATTTAATTTGATTATCACTTTACAAGATAAAAGTTGCTAATGGCAACTTAATTACTAGCTATATCCTTATAAAGTAGCAATTGATGGATATCTTTATGAAACCACTATCTGGAATACATTCTTAACTTTCTATTTAAAATTGGCCTTCATATTGTTCTTTGGCCAAGTTTGAAGGGGTGTTATAAGGAAATTGAGCTAAATCAAGATTTGAAATTCAAAAATCAAATTCAAACATTCAAAACTCAAATGTAGGAAATCAAAATTTGAATCCGGATTCTCTAAGCAATTGAACATAGATTTTTAAGCTATAATCATGGTTTGAGTTTTCACAAAAACCATGATCATGATTCTTTTACGAAAATTTCTTCTCCTATACAATTATACATTTTAACTTATATATGTGATATATTATATTAGAAAAAATACCACAAATGAAACTATAAATTTTTTGAAATTTTCTCTACCCCACCCTCATAGAAAATATTAATTATTTTTAAAGAAAAGAATCTTCGGCATATCATTAGAACCAAAAGAAAATAAAGATACCTATCTTGATAAATGTTGAAATTTCATTCACCAACCATATTTGGTAGCAAAGAAAAATGATTCCCTAATAATTCACTATCTTGATATAAAATTATGTCGAGTAACAAAATTCATTTTGATTAAAAAAATAAGCATCCAAAATCTAGCTATACATCATCATAATATAACTAGTAGCAAATTAAATAAAAGCATTTTTTGTAGCATTTTCCCTTTTCTAGAGATTATTTTAGAGAAAACATGAAAGATATGAGAATGTACTAACTCATATTTCCCAATATCTAGACTAAGGTTACGTTTGACAATGTATTAGTTTTTTTAAAAAATAAAATAGAAGTGAAAATTCTGTTTTAATTTATTTTTGACAACTGAAACATGTTTAATACTTACTGTTGCTTTTTATTTTTCATAATTTTGATAAAAGAAATACGTTTGGTAGTTACTATTATTTTTTATTTTTTATAGGAGATACTTTAAAAATTACTTTTTCAAAAAGTTGTTTTTGTCTTCCAAAAAGTTATTAAAAATTAGAAGTCACTTCTACTTTTTTTTATAAATAATGAAAGTTACTTTTAAAAAGAAAAATAAAAATAATGTAACCTATCAAGATTTTATATTTTTTTTACTTGTTAAAATAAAAAAATAGAAAATAAAAGTGACACCAAGCCGACTCTAAATTATTCATTAAATCCAAGTAAATTAAATCTATATCATTAACCTCTATGAGATCTCTTCAACAACAAAAGAGCATTAAGGAAACAAAAAAACCAATGCATCAAAAAGAAAACCATACCGAATTCTATCGGCTTGCTTTTAGAAATCGATTCTCCAGCCGAGTCCTTCCGATTGAGACTCCCCTTCATGGCCTTGCGGGCAACTCTGTATTGAAACCTTTTAGTAGAATTCAAATGATCTTTACGAATGGAGAAGCATGTGCCCATGGCAATCTAGAGGAAAGAGCCGTTCAGCCTTGGAGGCTTTAATCTCTGTAAAAATTTATAGAGAGAGAGAGAAGGATCACTAATAAAAGAAGAAAAGGATGGGAATTGAAATAAAAAAAAGTGAATGAAAGAAAAACAAAGGCTGGATTATGGTAGAGGTGAATAGAAAGAGTGAATCAGTTGAGACATAAATAAATAAAGGCCCATCATTCTATGAGAAAGAGAGAGAGGTATGGGGGAAGATATGGTCAAAAGGAGTAGTAGCCTGGGCTATTTGCCATTTATGTGGTGCCCACAAGAAATCAGAATTTTATATGGTGGGTGATATGAGGCCATTTATAGTTTCAAATTATTTCTTTATGATAAAATAAGGAAAGGATATATACCTTGCCAGGGTTGGTAGCTACCTTCGTTAAGACTTGAGATAGAATTACGTGATAAAATATGCTTCTATATTTTTCTTGATATGAGTGTGAGGCCGGTCAACCACTTGTAGCATCGCTTGTGTAGAAAATTTAATGCCCTTCCATCTTTGGTACATCCAATGGATCTAAATATAAACAAATTGATGCTAAAATTATTTTTTAAAAAATAAATTTTAACAAAAATGAATCATATACTTAGTAGTGTGAATGATATGGCATTCAATTGCATTTGAAGGATGCTCGACCAACTAAACTGCCTATCAAATCTTTAAATTTCTATTCTTTTGTGTTTTTAGTAGTGATTCAGTATTTTACAAAATTTATCTTAAGGTTTGGATGGCCGAAATGTAGTTTAAAATATAAAATGCATGTAGAAACATTTTAATTTTCCTCAAACATTCAAATTGATATTTTTTGCGAGATGCAATGATGAGTTTTAGAATCTCCAATTTGTTGGCAACTTTTCTCTAAAAAATGCTAATATTTGCTTAAAATAAGTAGATAAATGATTTTAAAATTAAATAATAAAAAATAAAAGTAAAAACGTGCATCTCTATCAAGGCATGTGAAAATACTATCCTAAGAACTAATTTTACCCCCTTATATGAGTTCATGACGAGATCATCCCTAAGGTACAAATGAATCCATTTCAATCCGAATCCTCTAAACACAAGTACAATCATGTGGAGGTATGACCAATTAGCTCCTTGAATCACTCAAAAAAAAGATCGAATGGAGAAAATAAATATAAAAAAGAAAAAAAAAATTTGTCAAGGAGGGAAATTTGCTACAGGCTAACACTATCTCACAATAGGCCTTTTCTCATACAGGCTAGGTTTAAGGTCCAGGTAATCTTTAAAGAAGCTCATAATGACCTCAATAATTGTTATAGTGGAGGCCTTAATTGCTTCCCATGTTGATGCTTCCAAAAGATGCAACATGTGGGTAAGGTATAATGTTGGGACCTCATAAAGACTTCACAGCACATTAATGACATTTACATGATGATGTGAGTCAACTCAAAATCAACCCAAATTTAAATTCATAAATTTTAAATTTAAATTTGTGAAAGAATCAAATCAACAAAAAAAAAACTTTGGTCATGGGAATTATCATATCATGTATGCCATAACACACCCAAGCATTGCTAGCCAAATCAAGTGAGCATGTGTGCTCACATGGTCCACAACCCAACACCCATAAACCAAATCATACCTATGATTTTTGTATATTAATAAATGCAAATTTTGCATTTAAATATTTAATGTGGCATTAAGAAATCAATATGAAAAATTTAGCCTTTTAAAATAGTAAATATCTTTAAAATATTCTAACAATCCCTTATAGAAGGTTTAAAATTTTAGAGTGCTAAAATTATAAAAAAGAAATTTTGAGCAACTTATGCAATATATGATATATCCAATCAACTTGAATATTACTTAGTATTGATTGTATCTATCTAAAGAAACTGTAGTGAACTAGTCCTTAAACTATATCCTTATCTTATATTCCTACATATGACACACATAATATGGATCAATTGTATTTTTATATTCCCTAAAAGAAAATATATCTTTATATAATCAACATATCTTAAAGGCCTTATCCTTACTATCTCCATTTTTCATGAGAATTTATCAGGGTTCTCACAAAAGTGAGTTCTTTGAAGATATGTAGCTTGATGCCCTGTAAATTATAAATTTCCTTCCTTAGTATCATTGAGAGTATAACTCAACTTTTTATTTTACTTGTCATTTATAAGAGCACTCATTATAAGGATAGGAGGAGATATTCTTCAAAAGTTATACTCTAGCATGATAATTCAATCAGTTTTGTTCTTACTGAATTGAACCTCTTTTATAGTATCTCTAATTATTAGAGATGGGGTATCCATATTGAGTGACCAAATAATGGGCTTAAGCTGCATCCCTCTTAATGACTCTAAGACTTTATTCCTATATGAGCATGGGTCAGGTTGAGTCAACTCTAAGCCAGACTTTAGAATCAACCCAACCAAGATTAGTTCTAGGATTTTGGATCTAGAACTGATCCAATCATATCTTGGAACCAATCCAAAACCGACCCAATCAAATTAGTTTAGTTCTTGATTGGTTCTGAGGTAGAACCAATTTTTTTTTCTTTTTTATTTGATATATATTTGATATTTAATAGCCAGAATTTTTTCTTAGTTATGTTCAATAAAAAAAATTATATATAATATTTGTTGACTAATTTAATACTTAAGATTTTTTTAGTAGAGATGGTAAGCAACTTTTGAAGTATACCTGATGTCTTAGGTTTAATTCGGGTCAAACTGAGGAACTGAACCTCAGAACCAAGAATCAATTCGATGAGGATTAATTTTAGTATTTTGGACTCAGAACCAACCTTATTAATACTCAAAACTAAATCAACCCAACCTTACCAAATCAGGTTGGTATCAATTCTTGGGTTACCCTAACCCATTGCTCACCACTATTCATTCCTAAGCAAACTAACTTATTTGCCAATTTTTGTGTGCCTATTCATCCTTTTTTTTTTATCTATTAATTTAATTATGACCTTATTATAATAATAGATTTATTTAGCCATAACTAACTTTGGTACTAAAAATAACTCTAAACATTAGATTTTTAATTCACTCTACTTAGATTCAGGAGGCATCTAAAGCAATCAACTTGACCTTTGTAGTGCTTTGAGATATGATAGTTTGCTTCAAAGTTTCTCAAATTATGACAATACTACTAAGAAGAAACAAATAACTAGTACTTGATTTTAATTCTAAAGAATTAGGAACCTAATTTGCTTCATTGCATCCCCTAACTATCTTAGGATAACGGATGTACATAAGAAAAAGATCAAAAGTTCTCTTAAGATAATGAAATAATCCTTTTGGAGTAGTTCAATAAGATCAATTTGGATTTTGGGCATATCAATTTAATCCCTCTATAGCATAGGCAATATCAGATATTATGTTGTTTGGAATACTATTATATACCATAATATAATAATATTTTTGAGATCTAAGAACCCTCAAGCACCCTGAAGAAGAGAAAAAGGAGAGATCCCATGAAGTTTCCATGCTAGGGTTTGACTAAGGTTTTGTTTTTTTTTTTTTTTTAATGTGCGATTATAGTATATATCCAACGAGAGAATCATTTCCAAATATCTTTTATTGATGATCGTATATTGTTCGTTCTCCATTATCCATTGCCTGTACGAAGGAAGAGGAAGAACTCATGATTAACGATAACATCACGATAAAAGGGGTTGCAAATAGGAGAAGCAAGAGAAGAGGAGCGAAGAGAAGAAAGGCATGTGAAAAAATGAGAATGGTTACTCATGAGAAGGATGAGAATAGTTATGATGCTAGAATGAGAACTGCAATTTTAATCATAAACGAGAGTCCAGATTTCCAATCCTCCCTTAATCATGATTTCGATTTTAGATGGAGTGGGAATCGGATTCTAATTTAATCTAAATAAATAATAGAATCAGAATTAATAATTCTGATTCCCAATCCAGAACCATTTTTGTGAATCAAACAATCTCATATGTGCTTCTTAAATGTCTAAGGCCAAGGCCAATCTAAAGTTATTTGCTCTTTTGCTGTAATCTCTAGCTTGATAATTGGATAGATGGAATGGAAGGAAAATGCTATATAAGGTCCTTGTTGCCCTTTGAGTCTAGACTTTTATATAGAAAATATCATGGGAAAGACAACCTACTAGACAATACCTCTACTGACTAGTTTTTTTCTTAATAATATTTGCCTTCTATATATCTTATA